>JACRYM010000057.1:0-151093 GCA_014839905.1 Aphanoascus verrucosus
CCCCACCCATTTCCTCCCAGAAAAGGAGGCCCTTCTGTTAGTAAAATACCGGCGGGGATAGTGGGATTCGAACCCACGAACTTCTTTTCCAGGTGGTTGTCCCCCAACAACAGACCTTACCAGAAGGATTCCTGCGGACGCTTACCAACTACGACACGAACCCTCCCCTAAGCTTTGCGATAATGGTCAGGAGGGTTGGTTGCCTAAGCAGGGCTTGGCGGCAGCACCAAACAAGAGCTCGCCTTAGATCGAATTCATGACCGCAAAATAACCAGCAGCGCAATGAAGGGCACGGCATCATTTCAACGGCTTCAATCGACATGTCTGAGTCTATCAAAGTTTTATAGGAGCTACCATGTTTCTCCGTTCTCATCCCCCTTCTCCTCGTCAGCACAGAGCCAGTCATTCTCAACGTTGGATCATAGTCTCGCCAAGTATGACAAGTTCTTCCGGTACACAAGCGGCCGCTGGCTCTGGGATGAGGAAAAGCAACTTCAGGATCGATTTACACCATTCAATGTGTTGGAACTCCAGCGTATCGCGGCCAAAAGTATTGGAGCGAACAGGTGTGTTGCCATGACAAAGTTGGCGGAAGGCTCCTATAACAAGACCTTTCATCTTGAGATGGACAACGGGTCTACTGTCATCGCGAGAATACCTCACCCCATTGCTGGACCCAAGTACTATACCACCGCATCAGAGGTTGCGACGATAGATTTTGTAAGACTCACCTTCCCCTCAATAAGCTGTTGGACGTCTGGTTCACTCTACTACAGGCTCGTACAGTACTCCAGATACCTGCTCCGCAGATTCATGCTTGGAGTGCATGCGTTGATAACCCTGTTGGTGCTGAATACATTATCATGGAGGAAGCTGCAGGGACAAAGCTGGAGGACGTATGGCATAATCTCTCTCTAGAAGACAGAATTGGCATTATGAAGGATCTGGTATCGATTGAAAATAAGCTTCTTTCGGTTTCTTTCAGCAAGTATGGATGATTAGTTCAAAGAACTGCAAGCGATCAAGCTCACGCGGGACCTAGATATGGGAATCTCTATCACGCTGGCGAGGCAGTCCCTGGGGCTGTGGCTGCTGAAGTTGTGAATGATACCTCACCAGAACTCAAAAAGGACGTGAAGACGCGGTTCTCTATTGGCCCTGTTGTAGCAAGAGACGTTTGGGCAAAAGAACGTTCAGTAATGGATATAGATCGGGGTCCATGTAAGTCAGTCGTCTCCCATTCAATATCCCTTATGCTTAATTCTTTCCTTCAGGGCATGTTCCACATGAATATGCGATCGCTCTAGCACTCCGTGAACAGAAATGGATTAAGCAATACGCAATCCCGAAGCCTGCGACCGATCAATTTATAACATCTACAGCGCAAAATTCCCCCGAAGCCCATCTTTCCCTTCTCAGAAAGTACTTACAAGTGGCCCCTTATCTATTGCCCACAGACGACCCGAATCTTGTCGCATCTACAATTTGGCATACAGATCTCCATGCCGGCAACCTCTTTGTGGACAAAGGCCATATCACTAGTGTCATTGACTGGCAGGAAGCTTGGGCTGGCCCTTTAGTTCTTCAAGGCCGCCATCCACGCCTAGTTGATTACCAAGGTGATATCATTCTAAAACCACCGTCGAATTTTTAGGACCTCGAACCGGATGAGAAGGCCCGGTTGAGAAAGCAAATTGCAAGTTCCATAATTCTCTATCTTTATGAACAGCAAACGGCGAAACTCAATCCAAACCTCAACAAAGTACTCCGCTTAAAGCTTGGGCGAGTGCGGTGTGACCCTATAAGTTTTGTCGGCGACACCTGGGATGATGATATTTTGCCATTGCGCGAATCACTGATAAACGTGGAAAGGTATGTTGTAAGACTGGTCTCTGAAGATTACAATGTCCGTTATCGGTATATTTTCTAATCCCTATTATAGACATTGGCATGAGCTAGGTTTCAACTTCGCGTGCCCGATTCATTTTACACACGACGAGCTACAGCAACACGCAGAGGACGGAGAAGGATGGAATGAAGTGCAAGAATTTTGGAGAGCTGTAGAGGGAATTGTCGCGCGTGATGGATGGACTCCACATAGCATGTATGATGAGGCCGTGGCTCTTTTATCAGAACTCAGGGAAATCGGACTGAAGAACATGGTAGGCAAGGAGAGAATGGACTTTGAAGCACAGACACGGTGGGTGAAGAGCACTTCCCAGAGCCATAATGATGGAAAACTAGTTGAATGATATCCACCGGTTCAGATCTCCAAATGACTATTCTCTTAATTATTTTCCTATCAAGTTCTGGTCCTCCTCAACTTCTATTTGATTGCTATACACTTGCGTGCTAGTTATTGATAAGAATATCCTTCCTTACATCCACGTCTCTCTCACATATTTCTAGAGTCTGGCTTTGAGGCCTAAGTCTATGATGACTGTTCAGTCGGAGTCCTTTGGCAAGCTCTAGTTACTTTTCTCAATACCCTGAACTGACAAGGGGCAAATGAAGCGAGGCCATGCAAGCACACGAAATGTCCATGTGTACACGTCTGTTGTTGTCATAAAAGCTGTCTTCGAAATGTGGGTATATATTCTTAAAATAATGATAATGATAACATTACACCCTCACCGCTAAGGATGGGATTCCGCTAACCGGATCAACATACCAGGCGAAGCCTAACAGCATGGGTATATCTTTAATTGCCTTATTCTTTTTCATTTTCAAGTTACTCTCACAGCCCTGTCAATCGGGCCTGAAGCCGTGGCGACGACGGGTTCGTAATAGGCGACGTTAATCTGCTTGGTAAAGCGCTTGTGTGCTTGTGCGTTCCCTTGAGATGGCGTTTTAATTGATCTAAATGAGGATGATTAGTGTCAAGCCCACGATGTACGGGCGCCCTAAACATGTGTAGCATACCTGGTCTCGTAAAGCTCTTTGAGCAATTCGGGTAAGGACACTTGTGTTTTCGCTCGCCATGTGCTACATGGAATGCGTTAGCAAACCCCTGATATGAGGAACTTGAACGTTGGCAGGCAACTTACTCAGTTTATGGCTAGACATATTTGATGACTGCATGGTAGATTGTCAGTTGGATTTGGTCATAGCAGAGAGGAAACAGCACCAAATGACTTACATCTCCTGTTTCAAAAGTGCAACCTGGGTGGTTGCATTTGAACGGCTTTTCGCCAGTGTGTGTGCGCATGTGAGTTTCTGCCAGAGGTCAGTATTTACCAGATGAAAAACCGCTGGCTGAGAGGTCAAACTAACTTAGCTCACTGCTGTCAGTAAATTGCTTTCCGCATTCTTTGCACTTATATGGCTTATCACCCCGATGGCTTCGCTCGTGTCTTTCCAGAGTAGCCTGCCTCGCGAACGGTTTTCCACAAATTGAACACCTGAAGCTTTTATCTAAATAGCTTATTAGTGTCGCTCCAAGTTAAGATGCCCAAATATTATAAGCACATGTGCAAGGGAAGACATACAGTTACTGTGTGTGAGAAAATGGCCTTGCAGCTTAGACTTTTGAGAAAATGGCTCATGCGGCCGTGAACAACCTTCCCAACAACAGTAATAGCCCTGCCCCTGAGAACCTTTAATCGGGTCTGCATGTAATGTGGTCAAGTGCTTCTGAAGACTGCCTGCATCCGAAAAGATTGCACCGCAGATTTTGTTTTCGGATTTATTCTCCACCCATCGACAGATGTGCAGTTCGTCATTGCCTATAAAATCAGAGGTATCAAATGCAGAAGAAGTGCTTGCTTCTCGACATAATGAGCTGGGGACAGGACTCGACTGAATGCTGAGACTGGGAGTTGAGCGTGCCGAAGAGGTGATGGCATTTGTCGTTTCTTTATGCCGGTGACATAGTTGCGAAGCTAGGCCTTGTAGGGAACCATCACCTTGATAATATCGGTGGTGTAGAACCTTTGACGAATGTAATGAAGCAAAGGGCGTCGATACCTCCGGGCAACCTCCCAGGGACAAGTTTGTACTTATCTTGCGTGGATATGTACAGTTTGAGGTGCTATGACAAGGGTCTATCGTGTTGCTGATGCAGATGCCTCCTAGGTTGTTATCGAAACATGAGCCAGACGGAGTCTGAGATTGCTGGCCAAACGAATGTTGGCCATATAAGTGGCCTTGGGCCGTCCCTCTAAACGACGAAGACGATTGCGACGAGGGTACAACCCCGGCTGGATGGACGTGTGAAGGAAACGCAATCCCAAAGTTTCCGTTGTTGTGAAATCCGCAGTTGCCGTGGTCCGGTGGTAAATTGATGCAATCCCAGTTCAGGGACCCGCCTTGGGTCAGGAAACTCTCATCGTGATTGTGCTGTGAAACGTTGTCGAAATGCGTGCCGACGCAGCCCTCGTCGAAACATGCAGTGCCTTCATTTTGACAGTTCAAATTGTCACAGTACGACTCGGAACATACGGTCGATTTGTCGCAATCGACAAAGCCGTCACAAACAGTCGTACAGTCACGGGAACAATCATCCATCTCGCAGCATTCCGCCGCCGTATCACAGGACACAGAGTGATTGCTCTCGTAGTTTGCGCCGGTCCAGCAGCCAAAATCAAAGCATTCCGCAACTGAAAGGAAATTGCTGTCGGTCATGTGATAGTCCTCCCAGTGGCATTCTAGACAGAATGGGTTCGTCTCAGGTCTTTGCGACATTTCGAGCTCACGGCTAGGGAGAGACAGCACTCCAGCCACAAGACTATCGGCAACTGATCTGCGAACAAATGAGGACTCGACTTGCGTAGTTCCACTATCTGCTTCATGTTTGTGCCGCGGTTAGCAATTTCGAGAGCACTGTGTTTGCTTGAGAAGGCTTACGTACCTTGAGTGAGGGTTGACAAAGTTGCTAATGTACTCGTTGAGGTAGAGACAGCGTGGAGGGAGAAGAACGAGCGCGGCAAGCCACAGCAACAGCGGTTTGATAGCAGTGATCGCGAGCTACAACACAGCGAAGAAACGCACGCACAAAAGCGACGTCGCGATGGGGACCTTGGTGGACGCCGTTTCTTTCGTCACTCGCGGCTGAGCTTATGTAAGCCAGGGCACCCCCACCTACTCTAGGCTAGCCAGAAGAAGAATAGCGCCCGCCGCCCTTGACCAACGTCGTTGTTCCAGCTTGCTGCGCAGAACATCGGATGAACTCTACAATCGATTTTGGTCTTTTAAAAAAAAAGCACAAGCAGTGTATTTGGCTACCTATCTGGATGCTATCATACTCGTGGAGTTGGTTTTATGATATATTTTCCCCTGCATTTCCCTCCCTCGAACACCGGGCTATGGCAGAGCAACTGCTAAAAGAAAATCCCCCTGAAGATCGGCTCTTTCAACGATCTTCTTTGGATTACATTAGAAATTGGCAGGTTGGCAGCCATGGCTCCAAGTAAAGCTCCAGGCGGCCCGATAGATTGAATCAGTCTGATTGTAGGATTTCAACGAGCCAACAGTGAAAAGCAAGAGATAGGAAAACAAGGTTATCGGAATTGAATCGTGTAATCAAAGCAAAAAAGAGTGCGGAAAATTGTTTGTGATTGATTCATTACACGGCACTGCAACCCATAACAAAAAAATGAAAAACTCATTCATTTGGACCTAAGATCAAGGTGGTTCAGCGGTAGGGCAGATCGTGGAAAAGGGCAGATGGAGATTCAAGGGCTTAATTTGAACCGCATTCCCAGGAACATTCGGTTGAGCGGTTCTTTTTCACCGAAAGTCAGAAAAGACGATCCAGATAATTGGGTGAAAAACTTACGGGCCAATCTCCAACATTGCAACGTGGCAGTTTTCCTGCGTCCGTATGAGTGAAGTCCCAGTTAAGAGAACCAGCATGGACCTGAGTAAGCCAATTCTCCATGTTCTGATTTCTGGAATCCTCCGCAGCAAAGTCAACGATAACGGGGTATGCTAGCCCAGATGCAGCTGACGGCACCATCAACGAGCTCTCAGCGGTGACGCCTATAAACTCGTGCTCATATATCATCTTGGACGAGAAGGGACGTTTCGTCTTGTAGACTGCGATCAAGATTTTATTCTCTCTCCTTGGAGGGAGACGTCCACTCCCCGGATTGTACCGTACCGATTGAAGAATCTTGATATTGCATAAGTCTGGGGGCATGGGTATAGCAGACGGTTGGCCTGAATCCTGTACTGTCGAGGTGTATGTTTCCAGAGTGGTCTTTTGATTTGTTTTTGTAGGCCCTCGGGTCCGAGAAGGTTTCCTTGAAGATACCTTTGAAGTGGCAGAAATGATGGTAGTCTTTTGCTTTGTTTTTGTAGGGCTTCGAGTCCGAGAGGCTTTTCTTGAAGATACCTTGGAACCGGAGGTTGAATGAACGGTGCTCTGAGTCCGGGTTTGGGAAGCCCTCCTCGAAGATGTTTTGGAAACGGATGGAAAAGTGGTCTGAGAATGTGTGCTGCCTGATGAGCGCGATGGAGCCACCGACGAAGATTTGGTCGACAAACCCTTCGTGATTGGATGTGATCGCATAGTTCCTGACCCATTGGAGACTGATGACGTGATGCTCGTCTTCATTTTGGTGGGTTGTGCCTTTGTGGTAGACTTAGTCGCTGTGTTGGTGCTCATGGGATACTCGCAAGATATCGGAAGAGAGGGCGACGAGTCAAGGGCGCGTTGCCGGATTGGACAAGAGTTCTGCTCAAGTGGGTGGGCCCCGTTCCAAATGATAATCGGCTCTGAGTTCCCATCCCTGGGATGTGAAAGTCTGGTAATGTAATCCTTCATCTTCTGGGGAGAACCGACATCAACGCCATGCTCGGGATTCTCATATAGCCGAAGAAAATATGCAGCCAGGCCGGCAACAGTAGCAGCCGCTATATTTCAACAGTAAAGATGGTGAGTAACTGCTGGTGTCACCAAACCGATTTCAAAGAGTACTTACCCGCAGACGTTCCCTGGGTTTCTCTGTATTGGTTGAGGTCCCCAAAAACTATCTCTGCGCTCGCGCACATAACTCCAGCGCCTGGTGCCCAGATGTTGGGAAGTCCCGCTGGATCCGTGTTCGTCCTAGACCACTTAGTACCGGTACCACCGATTGTTGCACCGACGACCATTAGCTCCGGAATGTACTCGAAACCCGCATCGGTTTTGCCAAACGAAGCCGGCCAGCCATCGATTCGTGTCTACGAGCCATAAATTAGTCTGGAGCAAGAAAACAAAGTAATCAGGAACGTTACCCGACCGCTGTTGCCGCTTCCGGTAACAAGCACAACGTTATTCTCTACCAAAGATCTGAGGATCATCCGAAGGCGGATGCGAAATCCGTCTGATTGATCCACCGTGTCGTCGTCCGGGGCTGGAAAGAGAAAGCGGTTCTTAACGACTCTGTAATAAATCCAGCTCATGTTCAATACAGCCTTTGTCTTTTTAGTGAGGATCACGTCGTCAAGAGCCAAAGCAACCCCTTCGAGATAATCTTCGGCTGTCGCAGTCCTGGTAGAATCCTCCATTCGCCGTGGAACACGGACAATCACCGGATCCGCCTTCTTCGACAAGCCATGCAAATGTCCAGCAATCCTGCTTACCATGCATGTTCCATGGGATATACCTTTCATCCGGTCAGGAGTGACAAAGGAATCATCCTCGGGTTTGCGTCCATCGTAGTCAGCGTGTACATGAATATAGCGCAACCTGCTAGCCACATCAGTTCCCCGGGTAAATTCAATATGATTTTTCTCCAGGCCAGAGTCAACAACATAGACGGTAATCCCCTCGCCTGCACTGTCGTCGTAAATGTATCCATTGACCCAGTCCAAAGGAATGCCTTGCTGCTGCGAGATAAGGCGGAGGTCGCTTTCCGCATCGGCTTGGCGGATGAACTCGGCTGTTGGGTCAAAACAATTCGAAGTACATTGTCGTGTAATTGAGGCGACCTGCAAGCAAAAGGGAAGTAAGAAAACGATACGGGGACTGCACGTTTAAAGGATATGACACACTTACGTGAGTGTTGTTCCGGAGTTTCTTGACTTGATCAATCGTGAGCTGCACTTCCCAGAAGTTGATGCCCATGGTTTTGGTTGCTGAGGTATAGATAGAGTCTCGATCATTGACAAGCCCTCTTAACTGCGTAGCTATGGCATTGGTTTGAGCTTTATCGGTTCCGTCCTTCGGCCAGACAACGCAGGGCAAGAGTGGAAGGCAGGTATCCTCTGAAGTTCTACCTGCCAACCCGCTTGTAGCGTTGGGACTATTCGGATTGCAGGTAGTAGCTGAGCTAGTGGTTGTAGTCTCCATAGCGATGGTAGTAATCGGGCTAGTGGTTGTAGTCTTCATGACGGTGGTTGTAGCCTGGCTAGTGCTCGTAACCTCAATGGCGCTGGTAGAAGCCGGTTTACTGTTTGTAGGCCCCATAGTGCTGGATGAAGTGAATGAAGTATGTTGACGTTTAGTTGATGTCGACAGCGTCACTTTGGATGTCGGTTTCACGGATGTCGCTCCAGTTGGGTTCTGTGCCGGGTCTGCATTATCTTTGCTTGCAGTGGTGGGTTGCATTTCGGGGTCCTCTCCACCTTGATCTTTATGTTTGTCTTGATGTTTGTCTTTATCCTTATCTTTATCTTTGCCTTTACCTTTACCTTTACCATCACCTCCTTTTGATGAGGAACACGTATCGGCGAAAATATCACCCAGAGTGAAACAACTTAGATTAGGGGGGTTTGGGGGATTTGGCACTGGGGGAAGCGGTGGAAACCTAGGAGGTCCAGGCGGTGGAAGAGGTTGAGGGCTCCAAAAGAACCCGCCAGGTCCTATTATAACAGGAACAGCGGTGACTTCAGTGTCTCCGTTTCTAGAGGCTGTCAGCGTCGTCTGAATGGTTGTGGTTCCAGTGAAGTGAGCGAGATCGGTAGCTTGGGCTTGCGTAAAGGTGCCGGTGTTCATCCCCATTATTACCACGGTGGCCGGAAGAACACCTAGTTCAGATGATACCACGGTAGAGCTGCTTCTAGACACGGAGGTCATTGCCGGGGGGGAAGTTATGCCCTCTGCTTTATCGGAAGATTGTCGCGACACGGTTGACGGCTCTTTCAGAAGCGGGTTGGTAGAAGTTGAATGTTGGTCAGCGGTTGACGTGACCCATGGGGTATCCGACGGGCTCACTGATGAAGATGAGCTTGCGGCGAGAATGCTGTCCAGTATGCTTGATGTCACACTAGCCTGTACTGTGTGTAAGTCTACAGAAAGAATGTATGGGAAAATCGAGTGTATATTTGGGTCACAAACTGTAGAGACGATCATGGAGAATGACGCGGAATCCAGTGGCCCTGGCGTATTGGTTGATCGTGCACTTGCACCGGAAGAAACAGTATAGTCCGAGGTCGTCATCCCGGAAATAGTCGGGACAGGAGCCATCAATCGCCTGGACGAAAGTTGCTGGTAGGAGGCTTTGTTACGCCCCATACTTCCCCAACGTGAAGTGCGGCTACTGATAACCGAAGGGAACCCCGACGCAGGCCATTGCGATGAAGTTAAGGGAATCGAAGAGTTTTTCCAGAAAGGTGTTAAGGCGTAAACACCTTCACTGAGAATACAAAACAGTATGAACTTCAACAACTCCATATTACTCTCAAACAAGGCTCTTGGGCCATGAAACCAGAAAAGCCATCACTTCGACGAAGAGGGCCGTTGAGAATTTATATTCCAATTCACGACCCCGGAGTTTGACCCATGGAGAATACAATTCCGGCGCGCGAGCTCTGAGTCCCGTTTGATAGAACACGAGCATTGAACTGCAGAGCAAACTTCAAAAATTGGACGCAAATGACCGTCGACATGGCTGGCTCGACAGTCCTGAATATCATCTTGAACAGGACATCAAGCCGGCTGCGCCGTTCCTGAGTAATTTCCGCATTCCATTCTGGAAGAGATGCGTCCGGGTCCGATTTTTAAGATTGCAAGAGAACAAACAAGAATCAGAAGATGTATGAATACCCAGAACATCTTGGGGTTGTCTATTGAACAAATATCCTAGCAGCGAACCTAGGATTTTGGTTTTTAAGGGTTCACGCATATGCAAAGGTAGTAATCCCTGGGAGGGAGCGAAATCATAAACGTGGAGCAGTAGGCCGGACAACTTTCTCAATTTTGATTTGAATATCAAACGACACGCTCTTTGGAGTTGAATACTCCGTAGATCCGCGGGCAAGCTGAGGACTAGGGAGGCAGAGGGCTGCTTCACCCCACGCCCGTGATCTTGCATTTCCTCACGTTTCCTCGGGAATCTGATGGAATACATTGAAAAAGAACAAGACATCATGGATGATGGTTTGACAAGATAATAAAACTGAAATCAAATGGACGAAGATGCATCGGAGCAGTGAGCTCGAAACGGCGAGAATTTACAAGTCGACGTTGAAATGCAAACACCACAAACATGAGGTCCACAAAAAGCGGCGACGGAATAACTGGATACCGAACTGCGCCGGGGCCGCTGACGTCTCCGGCGTTTTTCGCTGCGGAAGACCGATTAACTGATACTCCGTACGCGATGTCGTGTTGATGGGGAAGACGGAGTCTTAATGGTCAACTTGCATTCCGACACTTCTCCTTCTACCGACTTATAACGCCCTTCCATCGTACGAGGATACCATGACAGTCGCATAGTCGATTAGACACCCCGTCCTTAGCGTCCAATCTTGACTATTCCGCAAAATCTACCACCCCCTCACCCGCTCACGAGACAAGCCGTAAAGAAGAACGTCGCGGAGGTCGTGATACTCAAGAACCCCCGTCAGCTTGGCCCACATACAACTGAACAAACGTTCGTTAATAATCTGCTGCCGCAGCGCAGTTGAAATGGGAAACCTTTGCTCAAGGTCGTCCAACCCCTCGGATCCCTTTGCGGAGCCCGGCCGAGTTTTAGGAGCCAGCGCCGATGCTACTGCACCCTCCCGCGCACCCCTTCCTCAGAAAAAGACAGGCGCAAAAGCAGGAGTGGTTAAAGGCGGAAGAACACTTGGCGCGAGCGGCGGAGCAAGTGGCCAGAACGAAGAGGCGCGCAGCGCCGCCGCAAGAGCCGCGGAGGTTAGTATTTTGCATTCTATATCCCCACAAACCCCTTTTACCCCTTGAGGCTAGCTGTTCCGACAAAAGCGTTTAGAAGAAGTGCTCTGCATCATACTAATGACTCTACTCTTTCCAGGAACGAGCCGCAAAGCAAGCCGCAAGCTCCAACAAGGGCAAGCTGAGTTCACAGCTCGCTGCCCAGAAAGCAAAAACCCAGAACAAAACTCTGAATGAGTTAAGTCACAATGAACGAGCGGCGAGAGATGCTGATGCTGGCGAAACGGCGAGAAGATGGGAATGACACAGCGTAATACTTCGCCGAGATACACGGAGCTACAATATTATAACGATGACGATAATTGATGTGAAACTGCCTCTGATCAAGATCATACATGGCTGGATGAGTATATACTTGGGCATATGATGCAACTCCGAGTTAGTTTTTGTTTAATCTGATTAGCGCTTTTTGTTACTGAGTACAATCTTTTCGCATGATGGGTTCTCAGACACGCTTGTAATATTTCCGATGCTCTCGCATAGATTGTTTCAGTCTTCGATGCAGACACATTTCATGACTGCGCACCATTACACTTTATGCCGCGCGCGTACAAGGTTACTTGTGTTTTCATGTCTATCATTAGAATCTGGACCGACTCTGTACATGCAATGCCTTAGTTTGCTTAAACCTTTACCGACCAGACAATGCATTTAGTGCATTTGTTCCCATTCATATCCGAACCTGGAGAGTTGGAAATCAGGCTATAGAGCATCAACCGGTCTAAGGTTTCAATATTTAAGAGATGGCCTATATTCAAAACCCTAAAATCAGTTCTAGACGACATTATATCTGCCACTCGTCGGCGCGCGAGCTTCGCTATCAGCCGCAGCAATGGTCCCTTCTTTCAACAACCGCATCAGTTCACGCATGGCATTTGTAACGACCAATTCCGTGTCTCCTTCCACCAAAATATACAGTTTGGCGTTATCGTTGGGTCCTGGTTCTTTGCCGGCTGGGTAATAGCTACCCTTGGTGGTGATTGAGGTGCCCGTGGCCTCGAGGATTTTGGCAACGTTTGTACGGTTGGTAACCGCCCATCTTGCTTTTTCTGTAGACGGGTATTAGTATATATGTGTCATATTGGACCATTCGGGAATATAAATGGGGAGGGAACTTACGAGGAAAGTCATTGATCTCAAGGGTGGCATGGAAGGCTCCAGCATCGGGACCCTTATTGTCAACGGGCACACCTGATCTCATCACACCCGTCTTGCTCAAGCGTGCATGAATATCAGCAACGGCAGACCCAACTTTATCCAGAGGATTATTGCCAGTAGTGGTCGTGGCACTCCTCTCGGTTCTATGGACAGTAATCTTCCCATCAAGGTCGATTCCCTTAGGCACACCAGGTGTCGGGGCGGGCGCCGGAGTCGACGAAGCCTGCACCGCGGAGGCAGCCTTGGCAAATAAATCATCTCCACCCTTGTCTTTCTTCTCCTTCTCCTCCTCTTCTTCGCCCTCTTCGCCTGTTTTGTATGTCTTCCTCTCTCGGTTTCTTGCGGCGTCACGTTCCTGGTCAAGTCTTTCCAGACCCTTACCACCAAATCCAGACGCACTGGCCTTTTCTTTGCCAGCTTTGACCTTCTCAAGGAACAAGTCCACCATCTTCTGTACAGCGTCCGGTACGGGCTGTCCACTCTGCTTCAAAGCCTTGGCGATATCAACCGAATAGCGCTCCTGGTCTTCGGTTAAGAATGTAACAGCTGTTCCGGTATTTCCAGCTCGGCCAGTACGCCCTGCTCGATGAACGTAATCTTCAAGATGGTTTGGTGCATCATAGTTGACAACTAGTTTGAGCTGCTTGACGTCCAGACCGCGGGCTGCAACTGACGTCGCAATGAGGACGGGGAATATGCCGGCTTTGAAATCAGAAATGGTCGAGTCGCGGTCAATCTGATCTTTGCCACCATGAATAGACATACATGGGTAACCTTTTCGCATTAGGTCCCGGAGGAGACCATCGGCTGCCTCTTGCCGATCCACAAAGATTAGCGTACGGGCATCGTCGTTCTCGTCGGAGGAGTATAGATTGCCGAGCAGCTCCAGTAAACGGACAAACTTCGTATTCTCTGGACGGACTTCGACAATCTGGGTGATCTCCGGTGCAACAACACTTCTTCCACCAACGATGATCTCAACTGGCTTAGTCAACGTTTTCCGAGCCAGAGCTTCCATGTTACGAGGGAAGGTGGCCGAGAAGAGAACAGTTTGTCTCGAGGGTCGAATATTTCCAGTGATCTTCATCACTTGAGGTTCAAACCCCATGTCAAACATTCGATCGGCCTCATCTAACACGACATATGTTACTCTCCGTAGATTGGTAACACGTCCGGAGTTAGCGGCAAGCAAATCAATCATGCGCCCTGGCGTGCAGACTATAATCTCAGCTCCGCGCTTCAGCTCGGCAATCTGATCTTTGATAGGTGCACCTCCGTATGCACAGACAGCGCGAAGATTCAACGCTTTCAAAAACGGCTTGCACTCTTTGTGAATCTGAGTCGCCAGTTCTCGAGTTGGGGTCATGATCAATCCGATCGGACCCTCCATATTCTCCAGTGGCCGCTGGTCTTTGATATGGCGAAACATGGGTAGCAAAAACGCAATCGTTTTTCCGGATCCTGTTTTCGCAACACCTATGACATCTCTACCAGACATGATCGCGGGGATCGCCTGAGACTGAATTGACGTTGGCTGATCATATCCCAGCTTGCGGATAACGTCCAGCGTCTGAACCCCTAAACCACACTGAGACCATTTCTGCACTGGTATCGGGACGTCGACGCCGCGAACTTTGATTCCATCCAGCTCTAGCCTCAATGAGGTAACCTCCTCCTCTGTAATATCAGCAAAATCCACAGGCGGGGTATAGAAATTCTTGCGAAATGGCTCATAGTTCATCTTTTCATGATTCACTGCAGGTAAGTCTTTCTTCTTCCTGGTCTTGTTAGCCATAGAGAGGAAGTCATCTGCGTCGAGATCAAGTGTCTTTATATCAACGTCATCCTCATCACCAAAAATCGCCTCGGGCTCTTGTTTAGATTTGGAAGCCTTTTTTCTGGATTGGGAGGAGCTTTCGTCTTTTAAGCCGGACATAAAAGCATCCAGAGGGTCCACTTCTTCTTCTTCTTCCTCAACGTCCATAGCTTCAGTGGAAGTGTTTTGAGGTGCCTCGTCCATCTGAACGTCAGGTTTGACCCCGTCTACCTGCTGTTCAGGCTCGGGCTCTTGTTCTTGTTCTTGTTGTTGTTGTTGTTGTTGCAACCGCTCTTCACGCTTTTCGGCGGCAGCCCTCGCTGCGGCCGCATTCTCTTCTTCCGTACCGCCTTCTTGCATATCGACGTCATCATCACCATCCTCATCCTCATCCTCGGCAACGCCACTGGCAGTGCCATTGGCGGCGTGGTCGTCTTCAAGTGAAGGGTCGGGAAGTTTCATCAATTTCTTACGACTAGATTCCTCGTCTCCAAAGTCTAGGGCGCGCTTGGAGGAAGGCTTTTCTGATTCAGCAGCTGATTTGGCCCCAAAGCCAAAACCGCTGACATTTCCTCGGGCTTTTAATGGTGCGATTCCTGGATATTGAAATTGATAATTAGTATCAACGTACGAGTAGAAAATCGAAGGCGAGTACATACCGGTAGACTTTGTCCCTGGTGCCGCCGGTGACACACCAGCTACGGCGGGCGAGGGACTTGTACTGGGAACCGCGACATCATTACCGAGTAATGAAACACGGTCTTGCTGATTTGTACCCTTTCTCACAATTGCTTTTGGGTCAAACTTTTTCAAAGGTGATGCAGCGGCGGGTTCCTGTGACATTGACGGTTTCTGCAACACACCTGCCTGTCTTTCACTCGTTTTCTTGTCGATTTCAGCCAAGATGCTTCGTGTTCCTCCGGCAGCGGCTAGTTCCTGTTGCTTTCTTTCTTTTTCTGCGGCTTGTTTCTGTTTCCAAGCCTCCAATTTCGCTAACCGTTCGGCTTTCTTCTCTTCGTCTGTCTGTGCGACAGGCGGGGCAGGCGTGGACTGTTTGGAAGCCTAGAGTAAATGGTCAGCCATGTCACGTATCCAATCAACTAACAAATGAAATAACGTACCTCACGAGGCTTCGACGCGGAAGTCTTGCTGGACCCGCGATCTCTACTCTCGTCCCGTTTCGAAAGTCGTTTCGAGTCCACCGAGTCGTCCCTTCGCCTGCGTGCTCGATCGCGAGAGTCATCGCGCCGCCTGTCACGGCTTCTGTGACGATAGTCTCTGCCATCGTCGCGATCCCGTGAGTGGTACCTTGGTCGCGACCGATCCTTCCTGCTTGGGCGATAAGAAGTGTCATCACGTACATCATCCTTGTAGTCTCCTCGCCTATCTGGTGAGCGGTCTGCTCTTCGATAGCTGTCTCGATCTCGATCGCGGTTACGGTCGCGATCTCGTACTCTGTCCCGTTCCCGGTCACGGTCTCGATCTCGCTCTCGATCTCGATGACGATCCCAGTCTCTGTCACGATGCCGCCTCTGAAGGTTGGCAGAAATATTAGTCCTATCCCATCCATTTGTAGAATCTTGACGTACCACGGGACTTCGTGATCTCCGATGACCCCTGCCGTCGTCGCGGCGGCTTCTGTCGTGATGATCATCGTTTTTGCGACTTCGTTTTGACGACGAATGAGTGCTGCCTACTGGCGATGGTGAGCGAGTCTCTCTGGCCATTTCCGTAGGCCAGAATCCTAACTTTTTTTTTTCTCCTCGAGTAGTTTAGATAGTACGGTTTACCGGTGCAAATCTCCGTGCCTGCTCTGTATCGGCGCCGTGAAATTAGTTCATGAGCTGATGGCCAGTAGAAGATGCCCAAGACACTCTGAAATATCTGATTCAAGAAAGGAGACGTCTACAATCACAGAATGTAGACAACCGTTGCGCTGCGATGGACTGACGAAGGCCAAAGATCTCGATATCCAGTCGTTCAGACGGCGCGTTCAAGGCGAAAGTTGAAAGCGGCGAGATTCTCTTACATAAGCAAATCTAGTTACGGCGCTAGATTTAAAGCAGCTAAGGCGTTTAAGCTCGATCGGCGCTTTCCCCTTTCCGGCAATATATGATCACCCCGGCTGCAGGCCAAACAAACCTCCTTGTTGTGCGTGCGTCGGGATGCGTTCGAGCTGAGCTCATGGTCCATCAGATTTCGCGATATCATCCCACATTCTTTTTGAACTGATACAAGCACTACTCGCATACTGACAATTTTAAAGCAGTGATTGCAATTGTAGCGGGACTGGTCGGGAGCTTAAGCATTGAGGTGAGCCTGGCACTCTGGAGCTCATCATCTGTATGTACCTGACTGCAACTGACCATTGATGTGGGCAGTCATGAATTCTATTCTCGCGCGCCGCGGGACGACTGTCCTTCGCCGCCTCACATCGCGTAGCCCACAAAACATCGTCTATGTTGCTCTCCGCAACCACAATGAAGCTCGGATCGTGCCCGCGATCACCGCCCTTCCACTCCGATTGGAGAACTCGTATGCTACCGCTGCAGCGCGGCCCAAGGCACATACTGGTCGAGCAGCTGCTAAGACGTCCACGTCCAAGAATTCAAAAACAGCAACTGATAAGAAGAAGAAGAAGACAACCAAATCCAAATCCAAGTCGAAGGCGAAGTCAAAGGCTGATGCTACAACGAAACCCAAGAAGCGATTGACGGAGAAACAGAAAGAAGATCTGGCGAAGAAGAAGCAGAGAGACGAGATTAAAGAGTTGAAGGTTGCGATGCTGTCACCGCCCAAAACACTTCCCAACAACTCGTTCGGGCTGGTCCTTCAACAGGTCGAGCACGGGTCTGTCACCCAAAGGACGGAGGTTTATCGAAATCTAACCACCGAAGAGCGTGAGGTATGTGTTATGCCGCATCTTTTGTCTACGGTAAGTCTAATGTGGTTGCTGATCGTGCTCTAGCGTCTTGTGGAGCTCGCAAAAGAAAACACAGAAGCCAACAGACTGGCATTTGAGCAGTGGGTGAAGAGCCACACTCCACTTCAGATCAAGGAAGCGAACGCTGCCCGAAAGAGACTCAGGAGCCTGCTGGGACGCCCTCGAGCATTTGCAGATATCAAGGATCCAAGACAGGTCAAACGACCCCGGCTGGCGTACATTATCTATGCAGTTGAGCAGTTCCAGAGCGGACAGTTTGACCACTTGGACGCGAAAGAGAGAGTGTCTGAGATTGCGAAGTCGTGGCGGAATCTGACGGAGGCCGAGAAAGATGTATGAGCTCCGCGAACCCTCGTGTATTCTGGTTTGATACAACTCTTGGCCATTGCTGACACACCTTTCTTTTACAGAAATACCGGCAGGCACATGAGGAGGAAGTGAAACGATACAATCAGGAGTATGAATCAGTATATGGTCAACCTCCAAAGCCTGCCAGGAGGCCAAAAAAGTCGGAATCGACTGAGGTTGAATTGTGATAACAAAGCTAGCCTGCCGTATGTTACTACCAACCTCCCACCTGCACTGGATGTTTGAGCTTCACAGCACTGTACTCTGGTTTACCTTGTGTTATTATTATTGTTGTGGGATGGGGTGCAACGGTTTTGATAACGATGTTAGTACTGTACCTGGGTTTGTTCCTTGCTCTTGACATGTAATGTCCCTATGATATGAAGGACGGAGTCTGTAAGGAGTACTGTATAAAGTCGGTTTGGAAGAAATCAATCAGCTCCGTATATGTATGATTGACAATTGGGTAACGTCTCTGTGCGTTCTGCATTGGCGTGGAACGATGGCCTCGTAGAATACTGTATGTGAGCTTTGACCGTGTAGAACTCATCCCTTCACAAGGCCACATATCAAGTTTTGAAGTTCAGGTTCGCATCAGGCGCCAACACAGCTGTCAACGAGCAGCGGATGTGGATCGTTCGTTGTTCGTTGTTCCGATGCCTCAACATCCCCGAACCAGCGGTGAGAGAATGAATCTGTGAATGGAGTCGGGATAATTGTTCCAGATTGCCTCCCACGCAATCAGCTCAGTCGGATTTCCAATCATCCATCCGGCTTTCTGCGCATCTTTCTCAACAGCTTTTTGATATGACATCCGCAACGGTCCATTGCTCCACTGCTCCGTTAGGCAACGCGTGTCGGGGAGGGAAAAAGCAAGGAGAAGATACGTAGAGTTCCACCAAGGCGAGAAAGGGATCCATGTTGACCGCCGCTAGACATGCTGATGCCGAGAGACATACATATAAAACTAGGTGTGCATGCCATACGCTTTGGCATCAGGCACCATTGCACCAGGTGTCATCGCAATGCAGTGCTTAAGCTTGTCTTGTCTTGTCTGGGAGGCTCCGCGGCGCGATCCGTAGGACTGAGGATGAGTCTGAGTTGCTGCGTTCCATGGACGTGTTGTGGAGGACAGCCGTAACCGAACCAGCAACCTGACTGCTGAGAGCTGTTCCAGAGATCCTGTCCTGATGAGGTTGTTGTCGTCTATCTTCCTCTCATGCTTCCATCAACCTCAAAGATGAAATGGCTGGGAGATCCATCCGACGGGGGCAACGAACAAGGCGCGGATGATTCCCTTGACAGGCGAGCTGGAGTCGATGGGGTCCGCGGTGTCAAATCAGAGCAAGCAACGGGCCCATCGCCAGACAATTGGCAGCGCTTTTCGGAGTCCACTGCTGCAGCCGTGAATCTGTGCATCCCAACCCGCTGCGAGAATGACAGCCGGTCCTAGAGGGAATCAGGAATGCCATTTTTTTTCTGCTTTTCATTTTTGCGTTGAGGATCACGGAGGCAACAGCTTTTATATTTGCTTCAATTCTGCTCTGTACAATAGTCACGAAGTGCTTTGGTTCAACAGTCCTCCATCCATCACCTCATTCATCCATCTCCATCTCTATCGACCAGGGGCCCCAAGTTGCGACAGTTAGGATCGTCTATTCCCCTTGCTGAAGCACCAGAAGCTCAACCGGGGTGCCCGTCGCGAAGTCGCCTGTTGACACCAAACCCTGAACCGCTTCTCGCCTTTCTCAGTGGCTGGTCCCTGCGTGCAAGTTGAACTCGAAATCCCCAATCATCGGGTTCATCCCCATCGCAACCGGTCGAGTCCCCCCCCAAGTCCGCCCACCATCGCGAAAATAGACCACTGTTATTCCCGGTCACAGGTCCGCGTTTTGAGTGGTGGCCTTTTTGACCAAGTTGACAAGGTAAGGATAGATGATAAATTCTTCTCTTCTTTCTTGATATTTCTCATCGAGTTTCATCTTTAAACGAAACGGACGCGAAACGCGACACGAGTTGCGGTGCGGTGTGTTTTTTTCTCGGATTTCCTAGTTCACGACGGACGAGAACGTCTGAGACACCTTGCTTTTTGCACGACATAGCGCCCGCTTGAGAGCACACTCCGTCTTTCTAGCTGCACGGTGGCTGTCGTCTGATCAATATTCGCACTTGAATTCTCAGTTGAAGGTCTTCCAGTCGGCCTTTCGAGACGCGGGCCGCAATAATTTGACGCATTCATCTCGTCTCAAAAGAACTACTCAGCGATCTACCGTAACATTCTGCAACCCCAGGCCCAGCCTCGTTTACATACTCTTCAGGACGACAGGGCATGTTACATTCAACGACATTATGACTATTGCTAGTTCATGAACACTACTCTTCCGTGCTCATTATTATCTTTCTCAAAGCATCTCGCAGACCGAACCGATTGCCAGTCGACCATCCCGATCCCGCGCGAACCGCCCCCCACCGCGCCTCGTGACTTGATCGTGAACCGCGAAGTGCGTTTGGTATTTCTGGCGTCCTGTTGAGCTTGCAACAAGTTCACGGGCGAGAAATCGAGGTCTGTTTGCTTGTCTTGCAAGAAAGAAAAGAGAGTGCTATATACAGTACATATCTGGTCCCGCGGCGGAAATCCAGAGAACGACTCGACGGCCACTTTCGTCTTCCTCTCCACTCTGACTCTCAGGAACACCGCCCCGCCCCACCCCCCAGGCCCGGGCCTCCGTGACTGTTCCACACGCGTACTGCGACTGCTATCGCCGTTCTTGGATTGTCAAAGTGGTTCGACCTCTATTTGCCCAGTTGTCGCGCATGTCTGGACTCATTTGGAGGACCTGATTTGCTTTATGCTTTGCGACTCGCGCGCAATCATTCTTCATCGGACTGGAAGGCTGACCCGTATGCTCTCGCTAGCTCTGAATCCGAGTGTTCTACCGCCATGGCGCATGTCCGACGAACTAGATGTTCAGAAACTATGGATATCGTACCCTGTATAATTGAGAACGGAAAGGCGGGGTTGTGGAGTGAGAGCTCTAAATACCAGTGTTCGAGCTCGGAGTCTGCGCCGCTCACGGAGCATACCTTATGCAACGGGCCACCAGTACGTCGACGTTTCAAGCTTCCTTTGTTTCCGTTTTTGTGACCCTCGCCTTTTGATTCTGAAGATATTCGTTATTTAAATACCTTGCGTCACCTCATGTTTTGTTATGATTGAACCTGGTTTCAAAACTTCTTTCCTCGATTGCACAGTCTGGACCCTCTCAGAGAGGCGACTGCAGTCTTCTCCACCAGGCACTGGGTACATTCTAACATCAGCAGTCCAACTCCTACGACGGCCACATATCATTCCTAAAAGTATCCGCACTACTCGAAGAACTCGGCTCGTTCCTGAACTTCAACGTCCCGGAACCACTCGCCATCTCCCCACCACCAGCTTATCATGACGCCCTGGAAGATTGCCCACCGGAATACGTCGCAGAGGCAAAGACGGATGATACCGCTCAGTCACGACACGAGGTTCCAGAATCCGCGCCCTTATCCGTCAGGAAACCAACAAGTGGTGGCAAAGGATCAAGTCAGCCATCATCGATAGATTGGAATGATTCATCACGTTTCAGAACATGTAAAGGAGGGAAGAAGAAAGCGAAAAAAGCAACGGGCAATTCAGCGAAACAGAATGAGGCGAAGAATGATCCACCACCGGAAGAAAATGATGCAAATGGAGGGGATGATGCCGGCGCAGGTGGTGGTGGGGGAGCCGGTGATGGCGGCGACGATGGTGCTGGAGGTGATGGTGGCGGTGGTGGTGATGACGACGACGATTGGATGACGGGCGGCAGCAAGAAGAAAAAGGGCAAGAAGAAGACGAAGAAAGAGGAAGAAGAAGAACAGAGGCAAAAAGAGGAGGAGGAGGAACAAAAACGAAAGGAGGAGGAAGAGGAGCAGAAGAGAAAAGAGGAGGAAGAGCAAAAGGCCAAAGACGAGGAACTCGCCGCACAGGCGAAGAATGATCTTAGCTGGGCAGATGACGGCAATCAAGACGATGGATGGGGCCTGACCACGAAGAAGAAAAAGGGGAAAAAGGGAAAGGTAAACTAGATTCACTATTTGCTTCTAATACGTTATCCGCTGACTCGAATGTTAAGGTCTCGGAACCCGTCGCTGCTCCCGAGAATACACAGTCAAATTCCTTTCAGGAGATCAATCTCGACGACACAGCTCCTAAGATCGACCTAGGCTTCGATGACCAGCAACCCGCGGTCGGAACCGGCTTTGGCTTCAGCTGGGGTAGTAGCTGGAACACCGGCGGTGGTTTCGGCGCACTGGGTAACGCAGAAGCCGAAAAGAAAAAGGACAGTAGTAACCCGTGGTCTGCTGCTGGTAAAAAGGACAAAAGCAACGCCTTCGATATCGACTTTGGTTCAGCAGAACCCGAACCCAGTGCTGACGCAGCGGCGACAAATGGCGATGCTGCAGCAGATACAAATGCAGCAGATAATTTCACTGCGTGGGCAACTCCGGCGAGCAGCAAGAAGAAAAAGAAGAAGAAAGGCACTGCTGCGGATTCAGTTATCGAGCCTGAACCTGTGATTGAATCCAAAAAGGAGGAGGACGACTCGTGGCCAAGCTTCACGACAGATAAACATGGCAAAACGAAAGACGATGATCTCTTAGGGGACTCTACCGCCGCCGGTGACACGACCACCCAAGCAGACGCGGTCGAAGATTGGGGCGGCTGGGGCACGACGACGACCAAAAGCAAGAAAAAGAAAGGCAAAGGCGTAGAAATACTAGAGGTAGAGCCTGAACCCATCCCACCTCCTCCTGAGCCGGAACAGCCGGCGGATGATATTTGGGGAGTTCCCAAGAAGGGCAAAAAGAAGAAACAGGGCGTCATGTTCGAAGAACTTCCAGTCGACGACCCTGTTGTGGAAGAAGTGCCAGAACAGAAGGAAGAGACAACCAATGACACTGGAGCCGGTGGTGATTGGGGTGCTTGGGACACTCCGTCGTCGACCAAAAAGAGTAAGAAAAAGAAGGGTAAAAATGCGGTTCAGGAGACTCCCGCACCCGTTCCGGAAGAGCCAGAGGTGGTGACTGCCCCAGAGCCAGAACCTGTGGATGATTTTTCTTGGGCTTCGCCGACAACGAGCAAAAAGGACAAGAAGAAAAAGGGTAAAGAAGCCCTTGTGGTGGAAGAACCTCCACCACCTCCTCCAGAGCCTGAGAAGCCTGCCGCCGAACCCGAAGCTGTTGATGACTGGGGCTCCTTCGCGGCTGTTTCTACCAAGAAGGGCAAAAAGAAAAAGGGGAAGATTGTCGAAGTTGAACCAACACCACCACCGAAGGAGCCAGAACCAGAGCCGGAACCTGAACCTGAGCCTGAGCCTGAACCGGAACCCGAGCCTGTACCAGAGCCAGCTCCAGAGCCTGAACCAGCAGCGGATGATTCGGGCGCATGGGGTGCTCCCGTCAGCAGTAAAAAGAAGAAGGGCAAAAAGGGCAAAGCCGTGGTAGAACCTCCCAAAGAGCCTGAACCCGTGCCTGAGCCTGAACCTGAACCTGAACCCGAACCTGAGCCAGTTCCCGAACCAGTTCCTGAACCAGTCGCTGAGGTTGTCGACGATTGGATGGCTACTCCTGTCACAGGCAAGAAGAAGAAGGGCAAGAAAGGAAAGGCAGCGGTGGAAGAACCTCCGCCTCCGACTAAGGAGCCCACGCCTGAACCGGAACCGGAACCTCTTCCTGTGGAACCTACGCCTGAACCTCAGCCAGTGGATGATTGGGGTGATAGTTGGGGCGCCACAGTTACGAAGAAGAAAAAGGGGAAGAAGGGCAAGGAGGAGCCTCCCCCGCCTCCTCCCGCCCCTAAAGAGCCCGAACCTGAACCTGAGCCTGAATTAGAACCGGAACCGGAGCCTGTTAAGGAAGAGGCTCCACCATCTGAAGATTTCTTCGGCTGGGGTGCACCAGTCAGCAGTAAAAAGAAGAAGGTGAAGAAAGGCAAAACTCTCCTTGAGGATGACCCGCCTCCGCCTGCCAAAGACCCGGAACCTGAGCCGGTGGTTGAATCAAAAACAGATCCACTCAATGATTTTGACGACTGGGGTGCTGTGGGTGGTAGCAAAAAGAGCAAGAAGAAGAAAGGAGTTGAGATCGTTGAAGAGCCTCCGCCCCCCCCTGAAGTCATCGAACCCGAACCCGCACCAGTGGATGACTGGGCAGACTTTGGCACTGGTAAAAAGAAGAAGGGGAAAAAGGGCGCCGTTGAAAGTGCAGCTCCTCCAGTCATTGATGTTCTTGAGCCTCCGCCAGAGGAAACGAGTACGCTGCCTGCCTCGAAATCGAAGAAGGAGAAGCGTAAGGGCAAAGCAGCCGCCAAAGCAGAGGAGCCTGAAGAAGTTCCCCTGTGGACTGACCCTGCTGCTGATGCGGGCGATGTAACTGAAACTCGAGCTGCCGATTTTTCCTGGGGTGAGATAGACTTCAAAACTGAAGCTCCCATTGAAGAACCGCCGGTGGTTGAAGTTGAGACGGGCAGCAAGAAGAAGGATAAGAAGAAAAAGAAGAAAGAAACGGCTGCTGCGCCAGAACCCGAAGTGGTGATTGAAGCTACACCGAATGCTGCCGACGACAGCTGGTTCTCCTGGGACTCCAAGAAGGATAGGAAGGGAACTAAGGGGTCAAAATCCACAGACAAGGACGCTGATTCAATGAAGGACGTACTGATCGATGGGATTGGAAACTCACAAGAGCCCACAGATAGCATCATAGAGGTCCTCGATGATCCCCTGGAGGCATCCCAGCCGATCAAGGTGGGCTATCCAAAGGCTACTCCCTCCGAGTCCTGGAACCTCTGGGGCACGGCGAAGAAGGGCAAGAGCAGCAAGAGCACAAAGGTGAAGAGCCCTGACATTGACGTACAGGCATTTGAAACCATGCCCTCGATGGAAGAACCGACTCTCAGCACCTGGGCTCAGAGCTGGGGCCTCTCCTCGTCAAAAGAGAAGAAGGACGAACACGACGACACGAAGGATCGCGGACTCGATGAGGATGTTATCGCGGACCCGGGTTCCACTGAACTGGTGCCAAAGCCCATGGAAGACTCCTCCTGGGATCTCTGGGGGCTCCCGAAAAGCGCAAAGAAGAAGAAAGGCAAGGGTGAGAGTGAACTTCCCCCGCCCGCCCCTACCCCTCCAGCCCAAGGACTAGGTCCGGAACCACCAATGATTCCTAGCTTCAATGATATTGGGCCTACTACGTGGAATTCGTTTAGTGGTTCTGCGATGAAGGGTTCGAAGAAAGCAAGTCTCTCTCGGACGACCACGTCGACCTCCAAAACCACCAAGCTTGAGAACATCAAACTGAGCAAGACTACTAAGACTCGAGGACTGGAAGTTGTTGACATTACTGATGACCCGGCAGGTGAACCCGTTGTAGCAGAGACGAAAGCCGCCAAAGCCACGACCACGACCAATGGCATCTGGGGAGCATATGCGAGCATTGGCAAATCGAAACTGACCAAGTCGAAGAAAGACGACGTGACAGTCGACAGCGTGGACACCACTACTCCTATTGCAGACGACAACACGAACGGCCTTCTGGAAGCCAATACAGGCGGTGATGGCCTGACAACAACGACGAAAGCGCGCAAAGCCAAAGCGAAAGACAGCAAAGAGAGCGCCAAGCCCGCCGTCGACGAGCCGCGTGATGTCAGCGAGCCCCGGCCCGAACAGGCTAGCGTCGAGGCTGACAAAGCAAAGGCGCCCCCGCCCGCGACGACCTCGACGTCAGCCACGCCGCTGCGAACGACAGGCCGGTCCGTCGCAGAGAGAATCAGACTGCTGGAGCAGATGAAAAAGCAGCAAAAGGAGGCTGCAGCAGCAGCCAAGGAGCAGGAGAAGGCGAACGCAGCCCAGCAGCCCGAGCCCGAACCTGAACCCACTCCCATCCCTGCTCCCGACCCGCCCGCCGACGAACCAGTGGAACCACCCCCGGCCCAAGAGCCAGCGCCAGCAGAAAAGGAGGTTCCGCCGCCCAAACTATCCAAAAAGGCTAGGAGAAAGGCAAAGGAGGCAGCTGTTGTTGATACTCCGATAGTCGACGAGCCTGAACCACCTCATGAGCCGGTTCCTGGCAGCTTTCCTGGTGCCGACGACGACTTGGTCGATGTGTCCATCCCAGCGCCCGATGCCCTTAAACTGGACCCGGAAGAATTCTTAGTACAACCTACAAAGAGCAGTAAGAAGAAGGGACCCGCGAGAAAGAAGAACGTCGAGCCTGAAATGGCGTCACCACCTCCAACTCCGCCAGCGCCAGTTGACAATGAGGATGAGGTTGTTCCCGATACACCATCCCCCAAACCAACGAAGAAAGAACGCGCTAGAGTGGAGCGAACGGGCGGAGCCGCATCATGGGGATTTTGGGGCGCCACTCCGCGAAAATCACCTAGAAAAGAGGGGACTCCGTTGGGTGAAGGCGAGCCCTCAGCAACCCCTAAAAAAGAGAAGGAAAAGGATAGATCTGCACCTCCTTTGGGAAGATCCAAATCTACGAGCAAACGGGAGAAACCCACCCCCAGCCCAGAAAAGAACCTCGACAAGTCGTCAACTTCCGACAAAGAGAGAGAAAAGAGGGCATCTTCACGGCCAAGGCACAACAGGGGGTTGAGTTTCTCGGGTTTTGTGCTTGGAGGAGCTCCACCAACGAGATCCAAACCCACGAAGCGAAATGGCCATTCGTCCTCTCGTCCCGTGTCGCGACGTCAGTCTATAGATATAGATGATTCAGGACTTCTCTCTCCACCTGAAGATAAGCCAGAAATCTCGAGCAAGGCTGCAAAGGTGATGGGCTTAGGCGATTCAAGGCCCTCAAAGCGCGGTTCAAAGGGCAAGAAAAGAGCCTCAGGTATGACAAGGCCCTTGGGGGTTACAACTCGTCATCTAATGCAATTCAACATAGCTCCTGATCCCTATGCAATTGAAGACGACGACATCGTCATGGTCGATGAACCTGAAGCGCCCATACAAAAGCCGCCTCGTGACTCTCGTGGCAAGCGCAAGTCAAAAAGAGAGGTAAGAAATCACATTTTTTGCTTGAATTGTTCATGGCACATATCAGCTGTCGTGTCTTGCGGTTTGCATGTCGCCATTGTCTTCAAAAGATGAGCTAACGACATTGAATTTGTTTAGCCAAAGGCCAAACCTTCAGATCTGCCAGATGACATAGTGATGGTTGAGCCCGGTTCTTCTGGCCATGGACCTGAAATCATCTCAGGCCCTGACGATATTGCTTTTGTCGAATCTCCTTCAAAAGACCGTCACTCATTGCGTCGTTCCAATACAATGCCAAAGAAGTCAGAAGGACTTCTGGGACTACTAGGCTCGCTTAGAAAACCCGGTGGCCGGGGCGATGAGACTCGGGAACGAAATAAATCAAGGTCTCGCCGCGATGATGATGCCAGACGCCAAACCGATACTGAGAAGGAGGACTCCAAACGTATCAGACGGGAGGAGAAGAAAAGACGATCCCCTAAGCTTGATGGTAACAGCGATGAATTCGCAATGAATGCACCGAACCCGGCTGCTGACGAAGCGGAGGCGGAAGCCCGGAAAGCTGAGCGCAGAGCTAGGCGGGCTGCCAAGCTGGCAGCTGCAGAACAGGATCCTCGTGAAGCAGAGGAGAGGCGCGCCAGGCGAAAGGAAGGCGAGAGAACAAAGGTCCGAGAAGCCCGCGAAAAGCGCGCAAGAGAAGAAGAGCAAGAACGTGAGGAGAGGCGACGCAGAGAAAAGAAGGCCCGGCGAAGTTCACGGGTTATCCCAGAGGATGTTCCGCCGAAGGATGAGGAAGAACTTCCTCAAGCTGAGCCGCGATCAACACATCGACGCCATAGGCACCGGCCAACTGAAGGTGACATGAATGGCGAAGTACATACTGAGTCGAAGTCGCATCGCCGTCGTTCCTATTATGGTGAGAAAAGCAGAGATCCTTATGCACCAGACGATTATCCACCTGACGCACATCATCGTCGACATCATCGAGCCGAAGACGACTCCAGACGTCGAAAGCCCTCATCCCGTGGAGATGAGCGGCACGCATCGCGAAAGAGCCGCTCGTCCCGTCACCCCCCGGACCTGCCATATCCCGTGATGGTGAACAGTGGGAAAGACAAGACCTCATCGTGGGTTCACTCTCAATACGCCGACCCTCCCGAAATGCCGCCGATCATGCCCACTGTCGTTGACCTTCCAGCACCCACTGGTGACGGGCCCAGCCATTCATTATCTTCTGACGAAGAAGCTCGTCGCGCTATCCATCGTCGTTCACGACGGCATGCCCAATATGACGATTATCCGCCTGTGGATAAGGAAAGACGACCCAGACATCGCGAGCATCGCGAACACCGCGAACACCGCCGCTCTGAGAGAGAGACGATGAGAAGTAGCGATGGCAGTGGTGGTGCTGGTGCCGGTGCCGGTGCAGACCGCTACATGGATGCTCGCTACGAGGCTGATGGTCGATACCCCCATGCCAACGGTCACGGACAAACGAAGATGACCAGCTGGTTTAAGAAGTTTACGGGATTTTAATGAGTTATGCTTGACGATTCCTTTTGTTGACGGTTTGTGATATTTATGAGCCCGTGTTTTTTGATAACGTAATTGTTTTTTTTTTTTTTGCATCTTGGCTGGACAGGCGGGTCATGTTATGGATCCCTGGTCTGGCGTTATGTGCTATGTGCTCGGGTTGAAGTACACTCACTCATGGGGGCTCCATTTGTTGTTATTATGGGAATTTTTCTGGGGCCAGATGGCTTGGGATTTCTCATTGCTATCCCAACGTTTGTTTATTATCCACTCTTTCATGGTGCAGTATACCCCGTTTTGTTAAACCCTGATGCCCTATTTTACTCCGATATTCGGAACACGAGGCTGGGATACAGCATTTTCTTGTTTCTATTATGACTTATCACCGCTATGTTATGTCTGGCTTCAGTGTACTTATACTTATTTGACATCCGGGAGCATTCTCGGGCGCATTGTACTAACGTACGCGCTTTAAGGAATACACAATTCTTGCTCGCACATATGGATATGCCTCCAATTACTATCTGCTAAAGTTTTCCCATTTTCAAGCCCTCTACAGTTAAATGAAGTCATAGTATGAGCCACACTCTATGCTGAGCGAGTAAATACAGTTTCTAGATGTACAGTACAACGCACTTTTGCTCCGTTCACGGTCCTGCTTCATGGAGAATATGGTGGCAATACAGCAGAAGTCATGAATTTGAACCCATAAACAGTTTCAATAATCTATTGTGACCTGTATCACGAATTTGTATCAAACCAGATACTAGAAACCAAATAGAAAAGAAAAGCATTCGAGCAACTCAAGTATCATCATCTCATAGAGTATCAACAACCATGAGAAAAAAAGCATATATCCATCCGCTGCGCCTTACTCTAATGCAGAATCAAGTCTCATTAAAAAGAAGAACCGTTGCAAAAAGATGAACCCGAGCCCATTTCCCGTACACGGGGACGAATCCAGTTTTATTTGGTAACATGTCGGGAGAAAAAATCGTTAAATCACATTAAACCTGCGTTTCGCCAGGCAGTAAGTTGCCCCTGACGGCGAACATCTTTCCGGTCGTTGCAGAAACGAAGCCGTCGATCTGTCGCGAATACTGTTCGACTTGTCTGGTGTTCAGCATGCTTTCAAGCCGGCTGGGCTCTTGTGGGAGTTTGAACAAGCGCTGGTACTCGTCTTCAGGGAGCAAGGGCTGCTTGAGCTGGGCTCGTGTGGCGTTTTCTGCCTTTCGCTTCGTTTGCCAGGCGGTGATTTTGGCCTGTTCACGGGCAAGGGAACGCTGGTAGTATTGAAAGTTGTTGTTTTCGGTGTGGTGGGTCTCGATGCTTTCGAGGAGCATGTCGCAGTTCTTCTCGAGGAAAGGATCGATGCTCAAGGCGAGGTTATCAAAGTTCGGTGCAAGGACGGATGACGATCCAAGAGGACCGTTGGTCAAGGCGGCGAGGGATGGGGGTAGATCCAAGTGCTCTGGAGGAGGTGGCGATGGGAGTTGGTGAAGGTAGGATGTGAGAATGTGAGAGTTGTGGATCTGGACTGGGAGTTCGACAAAAATGTCTTGATAACGGAGGTTCGATTTTTGGAGGCTGAAAACGCAGGAATGTCAGTATTTCTCGCCATCTCATATTCAGAGAGGTATGTCACATACTTCTCAGTAGTGAATTTGTTCTCCTTGAATGCGGTCATAAATTGGGGAGAGAGGCGGAACGCCCTAAGGCTCAAGGCTCCCTGGGCACTTCGGCTGACATCGTGGACCAACGCGATTGTTCCCTCCGTCTCTTTTTGGTAATGATATTGGTTTTCAATGACGTTGAGGTTGACAAAGTTGCCCATGTTCGCGCTCGTATACCAGCCAACGTTGTTCGCGTCAATGTTCACTTCCCGCAGCATCTTGATCATCTCGGATTGATAGGTCGCGTTGGCCTTTGCGCGTGGCGCCGCCGCTGCAGCATTTACGGGAGCTCCATCCAAATGCGAATCGGCCGGGATATCGACTATGGGGAAGGGGAAGCAGTTGGTAACCTCAAGACTGCCTCGAACGTCCATTCCAACGAGCGATCCGGTTGCTGGAGTAGGGAAAACTTGGGTACTGTGCTTGATGATCTTCATCACCACCTTCATTCGACATGACCGTCAGTAACCAAGTTATACGACAAGTTTTCTAATGCGACATCAGAAATTCTTACCAGGGCCTCGACCTGGACAGCCTTGAGCGGTTGTTCTCTTCTGCTAGCCAGTTAGTTACGGGTCCAAACGATTGAGCAAAGGGCACATACTCTGCCATGATTAAATATGTATAGCTTGAGAAGTAGATCTCTAGTTCAACGGTATCGGTGTATATGACTTGATTGCTCACTCTTTGCACTCGTCTGCGCTGCTTCAACCTCGTGTTGTGTGTGAAACTTTTCTGCTGAGTTCCCGTCGCTAAGTTGAGTCCCAAAGGAGCTTAGCGCAATAACTTGCGGTGGCTTGATTATCTAAGCGGCGTATCGACTTCCCCTCCACCAACGACCTCCGATATTCTTCGCCTGAGGCATCGCAAAACAGGACTCGCAGGGCGGGATGGTATATATCCAGTGAGCTCTAGGTTGAGTGTTAGGACTGCTGGTATGTCCAAATACTGCAAGCATATGGTTCAAAAGGCCGCTTTGAATCTGCATCCTGCGTCAGCCTGAGAAGTTAGTTAACTTACGGGCATAGTTTGCTAAGTCTCCATGATATCAAGAAAGTCATAGATAATATATACGAAGAGGTTTCACCACTTCCCCTGCAGAGCTACTGGTTCCCATCGGTACAATTGCTCGGGCAGCATCTCTTTTGAGCATGTCTCTACCCGATTCTTCAAATGCGCCAGAGGCGGAGTGCTATTACTATGGCAATGTAAACGACCTCCAAAATGTCTCCGTCTACTTACCTCGCCCACTACAAGACAAGGAAACCCAGATGGGATATTGGGTAATGTATGCAAACTTGCCTCGACCTTGATCTTCGCGCTTTCATCTCATCGCATGACGCTCACCGTTGGCAAAGCTACATACATGGCGGCGCATGGCGAGACCCAGAAATCCTAGCACCAACATTCGATATCACGAGACGCCTACTCTGCGACGGAGATTCCAGCACTGCCTCTGAAATAGTCGGGTATGCGTCTATCAACTATCGATTATCACGCCATCCAAACTTTCCTCAGAGTTCGATATCCCCCTACTCAAAACAATTCAGAATGGCCGAACATCCTGACCACATTGTCGATGTCATGGATGCCCTTGCACTTCTCCAAGCCAAGTACTTAATTGGGGAACGGTATGTGCTGGTTGGACATAGCTGCGGCGCGACTTTGGCATTTCAAACTGTCATGAAACGCGTTGTAGGCGCAGAGTCGCTGAAGAGCGATGTTCCTCAGCCGTTGGCTATCGTGGGGGTGTCCGGGATCTATGACTTACGACTCTTGCGGGATACACACGATCATCCGGCGTACCAGCAATTTCTTGAAGGCGCCTTTGGAAAAAACAAAAATGTATGGGATGGTGTATCCCCAGCGAAAGTGCAAGGCGAGGGGGTATCAGAGGGCTGGGATCGCGGTCGGCTAGCCGTACTGGCAAGCTCTAAAGGCGACGAATTGGTGGATCCGCCGCAGCTCCAAGCTATGGCCAAGATGCTGGAAGGATGGAAAGCTCATGGTGGACCAGGCACTCAGCGAGAAGTTCTGATCATGGACGATTTGGAGGAGTCGCATGATGATATCTGGAGGAATGGCGTAGAGCTAGCAAAGACTATATCCAGTGCAATTGTCACTTTGAAGCAGATGAATGTCTAGTATCCAGCAATCAAGTACTAGTGTTATTAGAGCTCATGAAGATGTTATCATCATTCTACTCGCACTAAATTGTACGCTCTCGTTTGTCCCAACTACTCATTTTCCGTTCTTCTGATCCTCCATAACCGATCTGACGCCGTATCTCAGGACTGGACCTACATGAAAAACGCACATCTCATCTTAGCATTCCCAAATATATCATCCCACCAGAAAGGCAACGTTACGCCGTTCTCCGGTTCAGTTACCCGACGTTTCATCTCGCATAGAAACACCTTAGCATCTCTCAGCGTCAACGTCCCAATAGATCTCGCCAGATCATTCAAAACATCACATATAAACCCCTCTTCGCCAACACACTCACTGTCCACCACCGCCTCGACACCAGCAACAAAGATCGGCCAGATAAGTACCTTTGCCAGCGGCGCCTTTTTCGCTTTCTGTGGAGATGAAACTGTTCGCAGTCCATCAAATAGAAGCTGCCTTGCCACGATCTGGATATCTGCAATGGTCACATGAGATATCATGGTTGTTGGATGTGAACGTTCCAAACCACAGGGGACGGCAAGCAGTTCTTCGGAAAGGTCTAGAGCAAGACAGCGAATACCGTATAGCAAGACAGCTGCATAGTATATGCTTGCAATTTGCACCCAGTCGTCTCTCGTCGGTCGAATGAAACCCGATCTTACCTCGCTGACAAGGGCTTCGGCGGCAGTGCGGGAGTAATGGGTGGACATGTTATCTGCCCATTCGGATATCGAGAAAGACAAAATGCTTTGTATGATACTTAGAACATCACTCTCGTCTGACGTAGTAATACTTCTGGCGGAATGGTGACGCATAGCGCGAAGATGGTTGATCTGGATGATCGAATCGAGCAACTCATTGGGACACACAACACACGTCTCAAACCCGTTTTGAAACAAGTCAGGTATGAGTTCGCGGTACTCTAGCTGTCGGTTGGCCTCTGGAAGGGGTAGAGCTGCAGTTGTTGTCGCGCTCATGATATCAGACCTGGATTTTCCATTCAGCACTAGGTTCAAAAAGTCACGGAACCCTGACTGTTTCGACACTATCAGGGATGTAAAGGAGCACTGACAGCATAAAGTAAACCAGGTTACTCCTTAGGTCTGGAGTCTGAATTGAAACGGATCTGAGACCACCACGGAGATCGATGATCTGCCTCGCACCTTCAAAATGCGCCCACCATTCTCCCATGGCTGATCGTTGCATCTAATCGAGCAATTAGCAAAATAGATCCGCGGTCCATTTACGGAAGTTGAAAGTTGTCGAGCCACTTGGGCAGATTTAACACTTACTTCGGCCAAAAAGAGTGCCAGTATGCTGAGCAAGACCCCGTCACCTAACCGGGTTTCGGGATTAACCAGGTCCTTGGTCAACATCTTGAACGTCCGATCTTTATACTGATAGATTTCCTTGCCAAACTTCACTAGATTAATACCTTGGGACTGCAAGGCTTTGTGGGTAGCAACCACAGAGATAAGGACAAGCCAAAAGAAATGGTCTGCGTCGTTTTGCCAGCTGCTTGGGTCCATGGCGTGAACACTGGGGTAGTATATTATGGGATTGAGATCAGGGTATATGAAGTTGTCGACTTTGAACGAAGAGGACTGTTAGAAATCTACTAATGCATGGTATGGGATTCCAAGCCAGACTCACAATACCACAAACTGCGCACAATTAGTTTGATATCCGGGGGATAAAAAATGGTAATGCTCTCGGGTATGGTATTCAAGTCGCATTTTCGCACTGGAGACGAACGCCCTCAGCCTCTATCAAAAGCACATGTACATCCATACTCGTGGTCTCATACCTCTTGCCGGGGAAGCTGAAATCTGCTTTGAATTCAAATCCCACTTCAATTCATCTTTTCGTGTAACTGGATCATCTGCCGCAATCAACATCTTTGGTCTCCCCTTTTTCCTTTTCTTTCGTTCCGACGGAGGAGCATTCTGTTCTCCCAGGTACTGGTTCTGGTTGCCACCATCTTGCAACCATACCAAACGCTTCTGATTTCCGTATCCAAGGCATTCTACACCTTTGGCGATGCACTTTTTGCAAGCTGGTTGTGTAGAATCACAGCGCACTCTCCGTTTGCGACATGTATGACATTGTGGTGGAAGAGGAATGGATGATTTTGGTCTGCAATGTGCGGTCATTTCGACTATCCAACGCTTTCTTGTAGTCAAATTCCAAAAGAAAACAGCACCAGATCCTTCTCAGGGCGTGAGAGAGATTAAAGCATAGACTCTCATCCTCTGAGTGAAATGGAATCGGGTTCAACAACTGAATGTCGATGGCGAATCAGCCAGAAGCCTAAAAATTAAGCACGGCGATGCGCGGCTGAAAGCCTGATCGACAACAATTCCTTTGAATTCTTCCGATTCAAGGCCAAATCAGAGCTCAAGGACAGAAGCATTGCTTCAGCGGCCAGACCAGCAGCGGACAGGGCGTTCTGGGCAGCGGATCGTGAGAGCACAGCCATGATTGCGCAGAGGCATCGCTACGAGCAGTGGTCAGCCCCGCAACTCACCAGCAGACTCGACACCAAACGATTTATATGATGAGGTGGTATATAGAGATGAATCTCGCATGATATAAAAGACTCTTTCAAGGCGAAGAAGCAGAAGAAAAAAGAAGCGCGGCCACTTCTGCTTGTCTGATGGTGAGACGCGCCAACAGCAGCGGGAGTGGGTTGCGTCCCCCAAGGTCCCCAGCGCCAACTGATCGCTTTTCGCACACAAAAGAAACGACTTTTCTCTTCTTCTCGTCAACATCGTCATTCTTCTTCATCCTGTCGTTTCTCACGTTCTGAATATCCAGTCGACGGGATATTGCACAGTTTGCCGTCTCTTCTTCTGTTCGCTGCTTGGATGCTCCTCGTCGCTGCGACATTGCGGCGGGGACAAAAGGATTCGCAGTCCACCTCCCGTGCTGGCCGACAGGCATGGGTGACATCGCTCTGCGTGCCCCAAACTCTCCCTTTCCCCTCTTTTGCAATCTCTCGTCGTCTCTTCATCGCATCCTAGCGGCCGTGCCCCCGGCTGTTAGTCTGCGATGAAGATTTGCGTCTCCTTGCTTGATCGCCCTGATCCTCCCTCCGTGCAGGATCACCCTGGCACGTCAAGTGTTACATCCCTGTGCGCTCCTCTTTTCTAGAACTTGTTCGCGTATGACATTCCCTACCGTCACACTGTGGGCGGAGCTCTCGCGCCCACTCCTGTGTGGCCCAGATCCCTACGGCCGTGTTTCCCCAGATTCGAGTCGCATTTTGGGCCTCCCGTCGTCACAGGCACTGACCCCAGATTAAGCCCATGGCGTGAATAATGACTGCCCGACTTCAACCGGTGCTTCAAGCTCCATGTGGCTCCCTAGTCTTACGACTTGTGGTGTCTATTGATGGCCGTCAGTTGCATGTTGCAGCAGACCGTCGTTGTTCCTACAGTCCACAGTGATGATGCTGTCGGACGCCTGTTCATGAACTTGGAGCCCGTCGCTGTGCTGTCAATTTGCTAAAGCAACATATTATTTCGTGATGGACCAGTGTGGTACCATCGCAGTTCGACCTCGTGTTTTTCCAAAATCAACGAGAACGAAATCCTCGGTTTCTCGAAGCATGACTAGGTTCTCTTGGTTCCTTATAACGGCTAGCTCCGGGGCTGATCCTTGCTGGTGGGATATCAGTCCTGAGCTAATTTGTTAGTTTCAGCCGGTGAGATGACCTTTTCGGCATCAGGAATACGGACAACAGGCAATACCCCAGAACTGCGAGCTCGCAGATCGGCTTCCTGTTTCTCAAGTGATTTTGAGAAAAATAGATAAAAGAAAAGAGATCGCTTGCTGCACGCCGTTTTCTCAGTGAACGGAAAGTTTTCGATCGTGACCGATTGATTTGTGCTTCGTTTGCTGGTTGGTGGCACTAAGAGCCGATCGCTAGCGAGACGTTGTGGTGGCACTGCAGCCCTCACCAAACCCGGCGCCGGAATCTCAACAGCACACAAACGAGACTTCAGCACCACTCGTCAGACACTTGTTCAAACACGGGTGAAATCTTATCGCCCGGCTTAAATCCCGCCGTATCGTCACTCTATCATACGCTTCCTCTCTCGTCTTTTGATTTTCGCTCGCTTTTCTTCCTGAGAATTCAACAACAATCAAACCAGTTTGCCAACAAGAGCTATTTTGTCCACAATGACTTGCTGCTCCAAGACTCCCACTCCTGGTGGCCATGACGGTGATGGCCCGAAGGATAACAATGCTGGTGGGTGTTGCACATCCACATCCAAACAAACTGTCAACTGCTCCGAGGACAAAGCAGCTCCTGCAAGTCCAGCTGTTGATCGGTGCTGTGAGGATCCAGCTGTTGAACGATGCGATAGTTTGTTCTCATTGTCCTTTGAATCTTGAAAGTCCTTGTCTCTGACTGGTTCGGTTTTAGAAAGCTGCATTGAAGGTGTCGCAGCATATGAATGTCAAAAAGCTTGTGAGGACGAGCTGATCAAGGGTAAATATTTCTCTTTTTTTTTGTTTTTCTGAACGATCTCATGTTCCTATCTTCCTTTCCCAACACCCTCGCGGTCGGTCGTGCTGACCTTGACCGTTCTTCGAAGGCGACGACTACCACGAGAAGCAGCGACTCTTTGCCGAACATGCGCACGAACACGATGGCGAAGGCAAACATCCAAGCGCGCCATGCAACAACCACCTCAACGCCGCCTTTGAGCGGTACAACTCGTACTTGGAATCTGCTCGATGCATCTGCCGCAGTGTCCTGATGGGCCAAAAGGAGCCCTGCTGTGCTAGACAGCCCTCAAAGCTCTCTCTCTTCAAAGGAATCAAGGGTTCCCGTTCCGCTCACGACAACCAGGATAAGCTGGTCTCAGCGGAGGAAACTCGTGGACTGTTGACTTCTGACGACCACCACCATGATCACGATCACGATCACGACCACCGCGGCCATGGACACGACCACGGTCACGACCACCACGGCCACGACCATGACGATGGAAGTTGCTGCGGAGACGACCATGACCACGGCCCCCATACAGGCGGTAACGGCGTAATTGCTGGTGATTCCGTCGATCTTGAGAAATCCGGAGCCCACGAACATGTTCTGCTCGCCGTGAGCGGCATGACCTGCTCCGGCTGCGGGAACAAACTCGCCAAAACCCTTCGAGAAACGCCCGGCGTCTTCAACGTCCGCGTCAATTTTGTTATGGGCAGTGCGGACTTCGACTTGAACACCCAGATGATTGACGCGGACGAACTAATCAAAATAGTCACGAGGGCAACTGGATTTCAGTGCTCCAGGTCTACCAATAATGATCAATACATCGATGTGTTAATGACAAAGGAGTCAATTGCACATCTTACGGCAAATGTACCCAGCGAAGCTCTTGATGTCACTGCACTTGGAAAAAAGGCCGCCCGAATAACGTACGATCCTATGGTTGTTGGTGCTAGGACTCTCATGTCTTCGCTAGGTGATCACTCCAAAGGTCTCGCACCGCCAAACTACCTGGATCGCTCAGCGTCAGCTGAGAGGAGAAGATTGAATGATATGTTGATCAAAACCGCTGTTTCTGCCATCTTCACGATTCCGGTTGTGGTTCTTGCATGGGGCCACAATCTTGTTCACAGTGATACGAAAGCCTACGTCTCGCTTGTCCTGGCCACTGTCGTGCAGGCCGTGGCTATTCCGGAGTTCTACATGCCAGCCATCTCTTCGTTGATTTACAGTCGTACGATCGAAATGGACATGCTGGTTGTCATCAGTATCACGGCTGCCTACGTCTATTCTGTGGTTGCTTTCGGATTTGATATTGCACGAAAGCCTCTTGAGACAGAGGAGTTCTTCGAAACCAGCACTTTGCTTATCACCTTGGTGCTCTTTGGCCGGCTGGTCGCTGCTTATGCTCGAAGGAGAGCAGTTGCTGCCGTCTCTACACGATCTCTTCAACCCACTACGGCGAATTTGCTTGAAGGAAAAGACCACAGGGAGGTAGATGTCCGCCTTCTCCAATTTGGGGATAGCTTTTTGGTCATGCCCCACACCAAGGTTCCAACCGACGGGAAAATCTTTGAAGGCTCTAGCGAGGTGGACGAGTCGATGCTCACAGGCGAAAGTCTGCCAGTCCATAAATCCGTTAGCATGCCTGTTATTGCTGGCACGATTAACGGATCCGGAATTCTCAAGTGCCGTCTCACACGTCTTCCTGGCAAAAACACAGTCACTGATATCGCTGGCTTGGTCGAAGAAGCGTCCAACACCAAACCTCGGGTGCAAAGCCTCGCTGATAGAGTTGCCGGATGGTTTGTCCCGGTTGTCTCTGCTGTCGCAGTGATCGTTCTTGTTGCGTGGGTTGTCGTTTGCATCAAGGTTCGAAACGCGAGCGGCGGTGATGCGGTTGGTACTGCGATTACTTATGCCATTGCTGTCTTTGCAGTCTCATGCCCGTGCGCACTTGGTTTGGCTGTGCCTATGGTCCTCGTTGTGGCCGGAGGAGTCGCGGCACGAGGTGGTGTCGTTATCAAATCGGGTGATTCTACTGAACGAGCGCACAGCCTAACTGATGTCGTCTTTGATAAAACTGGGACCATCACCACTGGCGAACTCGATGTCCTCGAAGCAGAGGTATTCTCTGGTGACCGTCGCGCTATTTTCTCCCTGGCCAAAGCTCTAGTCTGTGACAACAAGCATCCCGTCTCTGTGTCCGTAACTAAGTACCTGGAAAATGAAACCGCCGACACACGCCTTGAAAATATCCGATCCGTTCCCGGAGCTGGAGTCGAAGCAACTTTGGAACAAGCTACTCTGCGCGCTGGAAATGCTCGCTGGTTGCAGGTTGAACACCATCCCGCCGTTGCCAGAATTATTCAACAATGCATGACTCCCCTCTGCGTAACTATCAACGGTGAACTCGTCGCAATGTTCGGCTTAAAGAGTAACTTGCGTCCCGAAGTCAAGACCGTCATCGAAAAGCTCCAACGAAGGAATATCTCCATGCACATCGTCAGCGGCGACGAACACAAAGCCGTCGAAGACGTGGCTGCATCCGTCGGAATCCCACTCGAGAACGTCGCCGCGCGCAAAACTCCCGCCGAAAAACGAGACTACGTCAAAAATCTCATGGATCAAGGAAAAACCGTCCTTTTCTGCGGCGACGGTACCAACGACGCTGTCGCCATCGCTCAAGCTGATGTTGGCGTTCAAATTGGCTCTTCGTCCGACGTGACCCGTGCCACTGCGGATGTTGTTCTGCTGTCTGGCCTCGAGGGTCTCGTTTTCCTTCTTGATGTATCCAAGGCGTCGTTTAGACGTATCTTGTTCAATTTCATCTGGGCGGCGGTGTATAATGTGTTTGCGATCTTGCTTGCGGCGGGTGCGTTTGTGAAGGTCCGCATTCCGCCGGCGTATGCGGGATTGGGTGAGATCGTGAGCGTGCTGCCGGTGATTGTGGCGGCGTTGAGTATGTCGGGGATGAAGAGGGCTCAGCTTTAGGGGGATGGATGGGTGACTGGGGATGATATTGGGGTGATTGTTATGTAGCAACTATAGATATGGGGTCCTGCATAGTTGATAGATATGTATGCGGGTGTCAACTTTTGAATATTACCAGATTGGATTGGTGTCTATAGAACTGTGCTTCTCGTCGTGTATAACGAACTCTCACCTTGATGCCGTATCTCGGATTACAAAGCGCCGGCACTGCTCTCTTTTACCGATCGTTGTGACATCAGATCTCAAGCTCTTCGGTACAACTGCAGTGTCCAAGAGCTTCTTTTATCTCTCCTCAGCCGCAAGGAACATCTGCCATCATAGCTCGACCTCACCAGTTGCAGCCACAGATCCTCGACAAATGGGCGACGTGCTTCCAACACCGCCAATATCCCCAGCAGCCTCTGCGACTCCCGAAACCTCAGATGCCGCAACAAGACTCGCAGCTATCGACGAGCTGCTTGAACGGTATCTCCACCTCCTCGATGAGCATCAGAAGCTCCAGAAAGACATCAAAAAGCAATCATGAGCTGTAAGTTCAAAAGCCATCATGTGCAATTCCTCGAAAGGGCCATATTTTTGGAGGAACAGTCTCTGATATCATCTATCTCTAGGGGTTCTTCTCTCTTGCGTGCGCGAATCGCTCCTCTCCACCAGGTCGTCGATATGGCGAAGATTACTACGATGAACGGATGAAAGCAACTCGAAGAGTGTATGTGCTATCACTCTCTTTACTTTGCCTTAGTCTGCAACTGTTTGATGCGCTGGCCTTTTAGCCTACAATGCTTTTTCTTTCCCACAAAACGGACTTGAGACATATCTAATCGATCGACTCGTTGCTTAAACAGAGTGATAAGGTCTGAAATTTCACCCATTACAGAGCTCTGTGAACTGGACGGCGGGAATCACGCGCCTAGCCGGTTTGCGGTCGTGCAAGAAAAGACCGGCCAAAGTGCAAATGATCAAGATGTGAACCACTCCTCAAACCCGCTACATTAGTTTGGGGTTCTTGTCCCGGCCGCCCTTAGGGATGCACAAAGGTCGTTCAGCCCAGTGGTGGATGGCCCAATTCCTGCACTCGCAAATGTGATTACAGAAATGCGTGAAGTGGAGCAAAAAGTCGATGGCCTCCGAAAGATGCTGAGGTAAACCATTGTAGAAAGCCTGAAGCTTGGAACCGAACGGTCTGGATAGCAACCTTGCCTTTCCAATAATGCAGCTTTAGGAACCGTCGGCACCACGCTCTCTTTTACCCGATTGTTGTGGCATCAAATCCCAAGTTCTTCGGTACTATGATAACAAGGCCGAATTTCGATTGAATTCCATGCTCGCCGTGAATGTTCCAGACACCCAGACATCCCATCTCCACTCCCGGTGTTTAGTCCGACGGGTCTGCCGAAAAGAACATCCACAACAACAATGACGTCTGGGAACAACGAGCTCTATTATTAATCATGAGATCAAACAGCGTCCGCAGTCCGAGAACTTGAAGAGAAATGCGATGAACCAGCATACAATATGCGGATTGCGTGCGAAGTTCGGCCCTGGAGCCACGGGTGTCTGCCATGGGACCCGCTTGATATGCAACGTTCAACAGGTTTACTGTGGTATAGAGTGGGATAAAAGGGCAACGGGAGTGATATATAGCTCTGGAACCTCTTGTTATCTTCTGATTTTGAATCGTGTATATTGATATTTGCTAAACATTGTTGAAATAGCTTCAAAAGACGACTGCAAAGTTTCAATGCTGATACAATTATTCCTCTGACCTTCTGATATCTATATACAAGAACTCTCAATCATCCACAACCATGAAAGAAGCATTCGCAACCCTCTTCAGCCCCAAAGACAAGGTCAATGTCACCATCAAAGACTCCCCCATCCCGACCCCCAACGACTCCCAGCTCGTCATCCGCGTCGTCGCCACAGGCCTCAACCCCAAGGATTGGAAATACCTCACCGACAAGCCGTCGAATCAGGGCGAAGATGTGGCCGGCTACGTGCATGCCGTGGGCAGTAAAGTGACGGAGTTCAAGGTGGGAGATCGGGTGGCTGCGTTCCATCAGATGCAGGCGCCTCATGGAGGATATGCGGAGTATGCGTTGGTGGAGGAGCATACGACGTTTCACTTGCCGAAGGAGACTTCGTTTGAAGGTGAGATATAATATTGTTTTGGACATTGGATGATACGAAGGTTCGTGCTAACTCACTCTATAGAAGCCGCAACAATTCCCCTCGCGGCCATGACCGCCGCCCTGGGCCTGTATCAGGAGCTCAAACTGCCCCTACCATGGTGTCCGACCAGCGAACCAACTCCCCTAATCGTCTACGGAGGTTCTTCCGCCGTTGGCTCCTTCGTCATCAAACTCGCCAAACTCTCCAATCTGCACCCGATCATCGCCGTTGCTGGCCAGGGCATCCCCAAGGTCGAAGCCCTCCTAGACAAATCCAAAGGTGACACAGTCATCGACTATCGCAAGGGCGACGACGCCGTCGTCGAAGCGTTCAAGAAGGCACTCGGAGGTAAAAAGATCCAGTATGCGTTCGACGCGACAAGCGAGCATAATAGTTTCGTCAATATCGGCCACGTACTAGATCCCGAACGGGGCCAGATCGTGGTCGTCCTACCCTGGGAAGATTATAGTAAGATGCCTGTGGACGTCAAGCCAATTCCGGTATATGTTGCGTCGGTGCATGAGGACCAGAACAAGTTCCGGCCGGAGGTGAAGAAGATTGGGCAACTGGGGGATATGGATTTTGGATCGGTGTTTTATAGATTCTTTGGACGTGGGTTGGCGCAGGGGTGGTTTAGTGGGCATGAGTATCGGTGTGTGGAAAAGGGATTGGAGGGATTGGAGGATGCGTTGAATGGGTTGAAGGATGGCAAGGTGAGCGGGTTCAAGTATGTGATAAGGATTGCTGATACGCCTGGTGTGGAAGGGAAGTGAGCAGGATAAGGAGATGGCGCATGTTGGTTCATATCGGGGTCACTCGATTGAGAATAGTCAGATAGACAGGTAATAGCAATAATCAGGCCGTTTTACCGGTAAGAATTGGTATCCATATGTTCGTGTCGCATATTCGTGATCTAAGAAGCCTAGAAGACTCAAAAGTGTAACTCCAACACCGCCATCCCGTCCAAGACAAAAGAGGATGGAAGTTGACTGAACTGTGAAACCGACCTCACGATTAACGCCTGTTCGGGGGAACAAATGCACTCACTCGATCCACCCCGACAACCCCTGCGGTGTATCCCCTTTCTGCATCTTCTTTCTTCATTTTTTGCGTAGGGCGTATTCACAACCCCCTTCAGTAAAGACCCCTGGTATTATTTCGGAGTATCCAGCGCCATCCCCGTCTCCTCAAGCTCATCTTCCTCATCCCCTTCTTCCTCCCGGTCCTCCACAAACGGACTCTCAATTCCCACCTTTCTTAACCGCTCCTTCATCTCCCCCCTCCTCTTCTCCTGCCACCTCGACAGCGCTGCACTCGCATGCACCCGGAACCCAAACACTTTCGGTTCATACTGGCGCAGTGACTTTTCCGGTATTAAGCACGGATACACCTGAAACAGAATGTTGTGGAAGGATGTCCCGAAATAGGCGCCGTCGACGGAGGCGTGGCGGTGTGATTTGGGGTTGTAGATGTCTTCGCATTTGGCGCAGTAGAGCTTGACGGGTTTGACGCCGGCGACGTCGGTGAGGCCCATGGGGAGGAGTGGATGCTGTTCGCACATGACGCGAGGGCATTTACCGAAGTCGGCTTGTTTATATTTCTCGAGCTGCAGATTATGTAGGTTAGTCTATGTCTGCTCTGCGAGAGTATGTCACGAAGAAAGGGGTACTTGTATATACCATTTTCGCCAGACCACGAGTTGTGACTATATAACGCGCATGTACCAGGCCATACAGATGCCTAGCAGACCTTTCAATCTGCTCTCTGGTATCATCATCTGCATCGAGATCGAACACGTCTGTCACCAGGTCCAAGGCATATTGGTAGAACTGCACTTCGTTGTTTAACCCGGTCAAGTTGAAACGGTCTGTAAGGTATTCTGCGTCGATTTCGCAAAAGTATTCGTTTCCTCGGGAAGATATAAACTACACAGAGACAAGTAGCTCGTTAGCATAAGGAAGGCAGCAAACGAAATCTCCCCATGTGAAATGCACAATCCCGAAGCGAATAGCACCCGTCCGAAAAGACCATATCACTACGGCGGATAGACACAGCGAATAACTCGCCAAAAGATATCTTATACAATTTAGAGTCCACTCACCCAGTCTCTCCAAAAGCTCGTGTAATCGCTATCAGACTCTGTGTTGAAGTCGTCCATGGCTTCTCTTCTTTTTCTTCTTCTTCACCCAGTCTCAAAAGCGGGCGCGTGCCCCCTCGTTTCTTATGTAGCAGAGTCTCGTCCGGTTATCGTCTCGTAAAGCGCGGCGTTCGCTTTTGGTCTCGTAATTATCGTTTTTGCAGCGATTAGCTTCTGGTTGTAACGGTTTGGTGTAGATCAAAAGGTGTTGAGTGTGGGTTAGGGGTTGTTGGAGAGCTTTTTCACCAACTTGCGGTTTGGTTTGGCTGCATCAACACCACGCAAAGGGTTCGCGGGGTCACGACCTTTGCTGCTGTCGCCACGCACACAACGCAATAGCCAGCGCGAGTTACTACACGGTTTTGAAGGGATAACTGACTACGATTTGAATTTGCGATGTGAAGGGTGAGAGGAGTTTGGGAGACTCATTGCATCTGTTTGAGTGGAGGTCATATTTCAGAGCAACGACTTGGCCTAAGGACGATGTTTAGACGGCTACCGAATTGAATCCTGTCGCATTCGTCTGAGTCGTCGGCGTTGACGGTCGTCAAGGTCAGTTTCCATGCCCAGGCTTCTATGAATATATACCCACAGTCCCTACAGATGTCGCTCACCATCGAAGCCCTTAATGCGACGAGCCATCGCCATGCCGTCCTCCTCTCATACAGACACCTCTACCGCACAGCCCTACGGACTGTCAGATATTCAAAGCCCGCTCGATATGATGTCCGCGAGATCCTTCGGTCCGCCTTCCGATCGGACTCCTCGTCAGATTTCAACCCGCAAAGAGTCATCAACACGATCGAATTTATCGAACGGGGCAAGCAGCCGGGGACTATGGAGCGCAAGATATTGAAAAATTTGACGCATGTCAGGTACTATAGGGGGCCTTATTCGATATGGAATCCACCGCTGTACGTATATACGGGCCTGGATCTGGAACTCTATGGTGTTGGAAGTGCATTGTGCTCACTATCTATGGCAGATTTTTGAGGAAGAGAACCGATGCGGATTACAAACTTCGGTTCTTGCCCTACGTTCAGTTTGACAAGACTCTTCATCTACTCAACGAGAGCTTAGAGTTGTGTTTGCGATGTTAAAAGGGTTATACGCCTAAACCACGGATTTTATAGGACCCAAGGACTTGAATGTCTGGGAATCCCTTTTCTCCAAACGGAGCCCATGCCATCCTCATCGGACTAGATTACGGTTTATGTAGTAGGAAGCAGGTTAAAACTCGCCAATCACCCCGTGTTAACAGAAATCCCCCAGCCGTCTTCACGGTCGGGCTCGATTGGAACCCGATACTATGAAAAATGATACTGCTGAGCCACAAAAGGTATGTTGTGAAGCCCGCCGCGGCAATGTGAGTGCTGGAGGATGAAAATGTGTGCTTCAAGAGGATGGAGATGTTAAAGAGTGTAGATAGTTTCGTCTCATATATTTAATAATCTCTTATACTAAATCAATTGATAATTCTGACAGTACAATTTGCAAAGAAAAGAAAGGAGGGTATAGCAAAAGAAGAAAAAGAACGCGCATAAAAGTCATAAGCTAGCGTGGTACTCGATCACACTCCTCAAGGAACTTATAGATGCCCTCAAAGCCACCAAAATCGGAGCCTGAAGTGTGAGCAGTAGCGTCTGTTCCGTCCGGGAAAAACGCACGATCGCCAATATCGCTGATATCCATGCTCGAATACCCAGAGGGCGACCGAGCCCAAGGGTTCTTCTCCGCACTAGACACATAGTGATAGTCCTGACTACTTGATCGCTGTGTCGCGTCGGAAAGCATCATCTGACGCCAATCGACCTTGTCGGGTGTGACAACGGGAGGATCAGGAAAGGCGAAGAGATCAGCTTCAGATTCTTGATGGCTAGGCGCGAATGGGAATAGAAGTGCCATATCAGCGCCATTTCGAGCCTCGAAGTCTGGATCTTGGCGGACGATTCCGCGTTGGACACCGGCCTCAACGCATAGACGTTCGACAGATTCAGCGTCGCACCCGGGGAAGCGGACACGGATGGTCGATTGACCGTGCAGTGCTACTGGTAGGTCTCCCAGGGCGGACAACTTCTTCAGATCGTTGAGAACGGCAGCGAACTCCTTCAACGCGCGGGCTAGATCAACAGAAAGCAAATGCATCAGGTTAGGCGTGTTCAAGTTAGTTTGAGCATCAAGACCCGAGAGCGATGGTTGCATCTGCTCGAAGCAGCCAAAGGCAGTGATAGCTGGTGAGAGCTTGAAGTCGACATAAGAGCCGGCCGCCATGCGAGGGACCTCGTTCATCTTGCGATTCGTCTCCTCCTGGAGGACGGTCACAGCCGTGTATCGCTTACGACCGGTCTTCTGATCGATGCCATCGAACCGTGCTCGCTGGCCAGAAAGCCAGAATGCTCGTACGCCCGCAGACACGTTCTGGACGACCTGGGCAGGACAGGCAGGGCCGTTAGAGAAGTACCTTGCACCGCCCAAGCGACCGGCACCAACGGCATATCCGCCTGCAGTGCGACACAATGCACCGCCAGTGAGATTCGGTCTGAGAGTAGATGCAAACGGGGTTCGAGTTGTGATGCGGTTAACAGCACTTCCGATCTTGGATGCCTGATACGACCGTGTGGCGACACGCCGGGCCACGCGAACGGTGGAAAAGTATCGACTCTGATTCTGACGGATGGCAGCAATTCGATTGATGGGTTGGGAACGTTGGATTCGAGCGTATGCGGGTTGGAATTGATGGTAAGCTGACTGTGCTGGCTCCGGCAGCCGTGCGCGGACAGCCCGGGATGCCTTCTCGAAGGCAAACCTGTAAGGGGAGTCAGATGTCGAATGACTCAACAGACAAATGGGGAAGAGATCTTACCTGGCTATCCGCCAGACCTTGGGAAGCAGTTGGTGCCCTGTCGGCGCCATGACTGCAACTGGTCTGGGGTATCCGATATCAACGTGAAGCTCAAGAACAGGGAGTTAAGCAGCTTGATGGATGAAGGCATCGTGGAGGCGAGGGACTCGCGCGGAGTTATATGCGGGTGATGTAAGCGGTGGCGCAGCGGTCGAGGATCAAGTTTTCGCCGAGAGCCGTTGGCTCGTCACGTGAAAGTAGGCTTTAGGAGACTGACTCAACTGATTCTGTGATGATTATTTTGTAATTATCTGTACATTTTGGTTTATCTGAACTCCTTTCAAAGTTGGATGCCCAGCGAAGTCCCTTCGTAAACAGGAATCTCGCTTTTCCGTGCGCTTGAGAAAGTAGAATAGCCAATCCCCCCAACCCCGAGCGCATCATTATAGAACCTATAGAGATCAACAGGCCTGACCTTCATCTCTCCCATATATCCATTCTTGAGGACGGAAGAGGGCTCCTTCTCCACAACTTTCACAAACCCATTGTGCCCGTCCCTCATGAGGGACTTCAGAACCTCGTCGTCAACAACAATGCAAACCTCATCACTGACTTCCAACCGATGTGTCCCGGTTTCAAAGTATTGTCGTGCAATCCATTTCGTATATCTATCCCGGATCTGGTCCGTCGAAAGGGCATTGTATTCTGCAGCGTCGTCGAATTTATGGAGGCGAAACTTCTCCTTGACATAATAAACAGGCCCTGTCAGCGGTGGGAACCCTTGTCCGCCCGTAGTTCTGTATCGACGGCGGGTTTCTGTGCTGAGGTTCAGATACACATCTGCTCTTCTCTTTTCCTTTTCGACGGAGTCGTATATAGCGTTCTCGATGATTCGTTGCGCAATTACCCATTTATCATTGGAGCGGCGGCCGTAGGCGATACGGTAGATAGCATAGCCCCAGGTGGAGCGTGGGAGCCGGAGTGAATTGCTGGCAAAATCAATCGAGGGGCGTTCAAGATCCGAAGGACGAACGAGAACCATTTTGCTGAGGGTGCAGTTAATATGGCCTTATAAGATACCAGGTTTTAGTGGAGGGAGGCTTAAAAGCAGTGGGATCTCTCTTCGGTCGTCAAGAGCTTGAGAAATATATAATCCATGAGGTACAGCGGTCCAGCAGCAGGTCGAGCTGGTTATATATACCGGAGCTGATGTCATGCTTGCGGAGCTTTTACCTGTGCCCGATGATGACCACAAAGCTCATAAGAGAACGCCTTCGCAATTTTATTCGTTTCATTGTTCACGCGCAACATTTCCATCACCATGATGGCATGGTGATCCATAGACGTCGGAAATCTTCAAGAGCACTGACTCAACCTATAACTAAAGGTACGAAGTTGGGACATTGGGTCCAGAGTCTCTATCATCGAGTCATTATGGGTATGTTTTTGTTCTCCCGTGTCAATAAAATTGCGAAGGGTATCTGGTCGGGTATATAGCACGTAAAGTCAAGGCAGAAAACTGCCAGAAAAATAAAACAAAGATAGAGCTGCAGCGATGCAGCTCAGCTTCTTCAAAGAAGAAAGGATATCTACTATCCGTCTTCACACAGTTCTCGGCAGAAAAGGTGAGTCACGGCAAGATTGGAACTGGCAGTGTCTGACATCTCAAAAACAAACGGTTCGGAGTCTCTATCAGTTGGGAGCATCTCCGCATACAGTTCAGCGCCCGGAGACAACGGAGCGCAAAGTAGCACAAGCCAAATCGTAGTTGTGTTCATTCAAATACTCAGTAAGTCCTCGACTTGCGATGTTGTTTGGTGAATTTTGTCCTCGATCTGCTTCCTCAAACAACGTCTTAGCTCGAATTTCACGTGACTTACATATTTCGAGGGCCGTTCCGGACGACAAGCTACTCCTTTTATTAACAAGTTAAGCAGCTCGTCACGATAAGCTCCACAAGGTAAAATAAACCAGCATGTCGTCCGGATTTGTATCAGGAGGCTCAACGGAGTACACGCCGGGAAACGACTCGGAATGGCAAAAGGTCAAGCAAGAGCTTGACGAGTCTCGCAAACGCAGAGCGGAACAGGGCGCACAGGAAGGGGGGAAGAGTCTGTATGAGATTCTCCAACAAAACAAAGGTATGCCAATTAGAGAGCTACAGTTTGAGACTTGGCAGTTTCCTACTTCAACGAACCAAAAGGTGAAGGCATTTGGGCTAACTGTCTTTTTATGTTTTTATTGGTGAACATTAGCCGCGAAACAAGAAGCCTTTGAAGAATCCATCCGGTTAAAGAACCAGTTTCGAGCTCTGGACGAAGATGAAGTAGAATTTCTCGACTCGATACTCGAATCGACTCGCGCAAAGGAAGAGGCCGTGAAGAGAGAAACTATGGAGCAATTGGAGATGTTCCACCGCCAGCGCGAAGAGGCAGAGAAAAAGGCTTTCGCTGAAGGAGACAACACTGATAAGCGGGGTGCTGGCTCGCCAACCGAAGAAGAGCAGTGGACCATTCCAGGAAGGAAACGGAGACGAGCGAAGGAGAATGGTGTGCTGCCGGGGGTGAAACTCCGCAAGTCGTCCAGCAGTGCTGCCTCTCATTCTGCTACCAACGAGAAGTCTAAGGATGCACTAGAACCGGAGACTATCAAACCGGAGACACAACGGACAGAGGAACCTCGACCAAAAGTGGCTAATATACCGAATCCCACCGAACCGCCTGAGAAATCCGTGCAGCCGGCGCAGACAGAGGAGGCTGAGCAGCCAATTACGAATACAAAAGCCGCACCGGCCATTGCTTCTGCCCTTGGTCTAGGTGCATACAGCTCCGACGAAGATTGATTATAAAGCCGCGGATCGGAATGAATTCACCTGAAAACAGATTCCCGCAGATCTGAACTCGAGGAAGAACGGCGCATGCACAATGGGTGGAGAGAACACCCGTTACGCCCACAGCACGCTGGGACCCATTAATTGCCGCTCTGTTGGGATAAGTGCATAACGACGGAGGGTGGAATTGGTTGGAGCTACACTTTGGGATAAGCCCTGCCATAGAACAAGGTGTGGGAGGGAGCAGCAAAGTGCATCCTCAAGAGTGACCAGGGTGCAGCTCGTGCAGGTATGTAGAAGATCGGACAGTGATACTGGTAGCTTTGGCTTGGTTATCGAGCACGGGCGCATTTCCAAGATCTCCAATCCAGCGATTGCACCGAGGCCAGGGAGCTGGTGTGGCTGTGCACGCGCTATTTTCCTAATTGAGAAGAATGGCAATGACGCCGGGTACCGGCAGTGTGGTAGCGATAGGCCAGACATGCATACGGGATATAACACGCCTACGGGGTATGCAAGTCATAGGGATGGCAACTTTGTGACTGAAACTACAGAGCGCAGTGCATCAATTATGACAGTACGTCTCAACAGAGGAAGTGTTGAATCTGAGTTGAATCATATGCAGGGAAGAAATGTCCATTAATATAAGAAAGTCATATAATCTGATACATGCAAGAATTCATCAGTCATTACAGAAGATTTATGTGAGATGCCGGCCATCGCTTTGAATCTCCAAAGTTCAACCGTGCTTAACCTTGGTGACTTTCTCGGAGTCATCGACGTAGACATTCAAGCTAGAACAGAGTGTTAGTCTCAGTATCATCGTACGTGTGGTGCTCGGCACTTGATGCTAACCGGTTAGGCACGAAGTCCATTGTGGTCATATCACCGGGTCGAATGATGCGATGCTTCTCCGGAAGATCTTGCTTCGAAAAGCACTGCAGAAAAGAATAAACGATTAGCGTCCTGTCATTATCATCCCAAGATTAAAACCAAGAACAAGCTGAGGCAGTGCGTCCTACGTTGTTGTCAGAGCTGTCGGACAGCTTCTTGCCGAGCAACTTAGCAGCCCAGGCGGCTTGGTCGTCTTCGCTGACTTGTGGAACGACGAGAGGCATCTTGTGAGACTGGTCGTGATGGGTGCGGATAGTGCAAAGTTGTCTTGGGAGTTTAAGGAACGGTGAGACTTTGTTTGATGGTGGAATGTTTGCGGTAAGCTGGTTGTTGTTTTGTGGTGTTGTAGTATGAGGGGTCGTTGATGGAGAGATGGACATGCGGTGTTTATATCTTGTCGAGGGGCACGATATCACTGTTCTACGAAGGTTGCGGAATGGGCCAGGTTTCCTGGTTTTTTCTTCTGAATTGCCTCGAGCGATGATGGAAGTGCCGGTCAGTGGTATGACTCCAAAGTTACAAACAGGCACCCGGATTGTTCTGACGTCTGTCTGTTCGCTTAACGCGTGAAGTCCAGCATCTCGTCGTCGAATCTGATACACTCCCGCACCTCTTCAGCTGACGAGCGGGTGTTTCGGTGGCTACGTCATTCGCAACCCCGCACTATATTACGTAAGCAACCTCTTGTGTCACGGGCCGAATATAAATCCGATAAATCGGAACATTATTTTCCCTCATAAAAGCTGGGTCATCCTTGGCATCCCTGACGTTGCATCTCAGTGCGTGTTGTGGGCACAAGCGACATCTCCTCATCGCACGCACTACACTAACGACCACAGCACCATCACTAACCACTGACTAACAGCCTGGTCCATTTCTGATCTATTCACGGCATTTGCTCCATTCAACCCTGGCTTCGATGATCCTGGCCTGCATGCCCAGTGCAGTTGGTGGTAATGAAACTAATAATAATGCACAGTGTTATGATAACATCTCTCTCATCATCGCATAGCCTCGACGTAAGGCCCTGGTCGCTGTGGAGTCCGCGATTGGACGCGGTTCCGAATAATCTTGTGCCCGTTATCCGAGACTCGTGGCAGGCCGCAGGCTAAAATAACGCGGGCGGATTTGGACGTTTCGAGCCCGCTTGTCCAACCGCCCATCTCGTCCTAGGCTGATGGACAAGCCCACCGTCGGTCCGCCGTCGTCGCCCCGTCGAAGGTGAAAAAAAGGGCAGAAGGCTGCTCCCGGGGCTGAACACACGAAGGCCCAGGCAGATTATGACCTGCATCCCTCTGCACGCCACGAGTTACGGGCGCCACAGCAGGGGGTTTCTTGGAGTCGTCAGTCCATTTGCTTGTTGCTGATTGGGTTCTGCGCAGCTGTCCGTGGAATTTGGGGCTGTGTCAAGGTCTCCGGACGATAAGCCATTGCCTGAAACGACGACGGCAGCGGAGGTCCCAACGCAACTCCCAGGGATTCTTCGTATTATTCCAATATTATTCTTCCTTCTGCCAACGCAGTATCAATGCTCTTTGCGAGAAAATATTCCTGCCACTTAGCTATATGTCTGTCTTTTCTCTCCGTGAATTGTATCTCCTTGAGCGCGTTCGGTGTTCTACGTGGTGTGTTCTCCAGACCATTTTCGTTCTCTTCCATCGCGTCTAACGTAGACTGCGTTGAAACGATAAACGCGTCAATGCCCTGGGAGATCCAAAATTTTGAGGAAAGAAAACTTGACCGTTCAAACATTCAAACGACGAGGAATGCGCCCGAGAAGCGTGCTGCACATAGTTGGAATTTGCGAGCCGGGCCACTTTGATGTAGCCCTGAGCCATCGATCCCAGTTTTCCCTGTTCACATCTCGAGAGCACAATGAGGCTCGCTCTATGGGCGAATGTTTTCCTTCTCCAAACTCTGGTCACGGCTCTAGAACCTCCAGCTGCTCCGTCACTACGGCAGTCCTCGCCAACCCACTTATCAACGCCCTGGAGGAGGAAAGCAGTGGCTAGAGGAGGAGAGACATCTCTCGACAGTCGCATTCGACATCGTCGATCAACCTCGATTTCGAGTCGACACTTCTTTGAAGAAGACGCGTCGGCTCATCGAGATCCTACAGTTACGCCCGCACCTATACCGCCTCGTCCACGAGACTTGAACCGTGCAAATCGGTATGGAAGAATCGCTGGACGAAAGGTGAATAATATCAGACAAGATGGACCTGATGATGATGATGAAGATCCCCCACCAAAACCTGACAAAGACACCGATAAAGACAAGGACAAGGACCAAGACGATAATGATGGAGACGATGAGGATGATGATAAACCGACCCGGCCACCAGGACCGCCAGGACCGCCAGGACGCCCGGGGTCACCAGGACCACCAGGTTCACCAGGACCACCAGGTTCACCAGGACCACCAGGTTCACCAGGACCACCAGGTTCACCAGGCCGGCCAGCAACACCAGCGCAGCCAGGACCACCCAGCCCACCAGGACCGCCGGCTAAAATCCGAACATCGATCGCAGAAGAACCCATAGCTACAGAGGAACCCGCAACTGAGGATCACATAACCGAAGAACCACCATCAACTATGCACGAACCAACAACGATATCTGACTTTACGACGACCATTGAAGAAGTGACAACAACCTCCCAAAGCCTCCCTCCAAGCTCTACCGAAAGTACATCATCGAAACGCTCCACCTTCACAACATCTATAGTTTCAACTTCTGAATCTTCAGCTATATCTGAATCGTCAAGCCCGCCATGGACAAGTGACGCAGCCCCGGTCTTGCCAACGAATACCACTCCACCCCCAAAAGAAGACCCCAAGAAAGGGCCTAAGAAAGAGAAAGATGACTCCGCCGATGACGGCATGAATACAGGCGGGATTGCAGCAGGCTCGGTTTTCGGCGGTCTTGTCGTAGTCGCCATTGCTTTTCTTTCCGTGCTCTTCTACAAACGTTGGCAGAATGGCAAGCTGGACAAGCAAAACGAAAAGTCGGGATATTCCGCGGAGGGCGGAGACCCTCCAGGAGACGCAACTCAGTATACACCCAACACCTCCCAAAACCCATTATTAGGGACCGCGCATGATCCCAACCGGTTCAGCTGGCATCCGCACATGAGCTATGCACCCATTCCAGCAAACTCAGCACCCAGCAGTCAGGAAGATTTCCACTCCCAAACATCACTTGTGCCACGCGCGACCAGTGGTCGTTTCTATGCATCCATGGCAGAAAACGACGGGTCTCAGCAGCCACAATTTCCTTCCAGTTCGGCGGGTGCTGGCCTTAGCCTTCCCTCTCAAGGAACGCCGGTCCCTCAACGGCCAGTGTCCATGATGGAATCATCCTATCTCTCACCTCCTTTTCCCGGCCCGTCTAGAACCCGTGCTCATTCCTTTGACCGCAAACCACTACCTTCCTTTGGCGCACCGCATTCTGAGCTACCCACCGTTTCTGAGTCCTCTCCTGACCGGCCCCCAACACCACCCTCCAGCGGCTCTGCATCTTCAGGCGGACCACCCCCACCACGCAATAACTATCACGCCCGTCAAACCTCGCGCAGCAGCGTGTCTAGTATAAACTGCTACGGCGCTTACCGCAGCTCCCAATACTCCCCCGTCAGCAGTATATCGCCCGCCGAAACAAGCCTGGCAGGTCAAACATTCGACCTAATGAGGCATGACGAACATCCCAGCAGCATGCAGAACCTGCCTCCGCAATTGCAGCAGGTGCCGCGGCCGGAGATGTACGGGGTGAACCCTTATGCCGGCACATGAGTTACTTGTGCCTGTGAATGAGAGATGAAAAAGATAAGAAATATAAACCAGCATAACGTTTGTTTTTCGTTATCCAGAAATTGAAATGTAGCATTTTCATTGGCATTAAGCATTTGTATGACCCTTTCTCTACTTCTTTCTCGATTCTTTTAGCATTCTATCTTTGTTTGAGATACCACTCATCTGCTTGACCCCAATGCCTGGGAAGCATTTTATTCTTTCGGCTAGCAAGTTCCCTGCTTAGCATATTCTATCATGATAGGGATTTATGGAGTTACACTAGAGATATGAAGAAAATTTTAGGACTTTTGAAAGTCATTTCTACCAGATCAAGTCATTAACTCGTCAATGCAGATCCATCTCCGCCCTGTCATGCATGAGAAATTCCATAAAATTCGCGAATTGCAGAGCTGCTAATGTCTGCAACACGGAGAGCAGCATGTCTATACGCACGCCTATGTATGCACTCCGAAGAAATACGCCTTTTAAAACCCAGAGTCCCAATGTCAAACTTATGATATCAAGCACCATCAGCACCCCGTCATCTAACCGAACAGAACATGATAATTACACCGTAGACGCACATACATACCTAATCAGACCAAATGACTCGGCAACAAAAAATTCGCAATCCCCTCTTTAATCCGATACTCGTGCCCGCAATTCCCGCACACAAGTTTCCCCTCGACCACGCAGGTCTCGAGCAGAAAACGGTGCAGGTCGCGTAGCAAGCGCTCGTCATCGGCTAAGAGTTGCTCATTGTCGGGTTTTGAGTCGGCTAGGGCGCCGAATCCGAGCTATTTGATCGTTAGTTATGATTCTGCTTTGTAAAAGTGATATGAAAAAATGGTGTAAACTTTCGTCATGCGGAGGGGGGGATATCCAGCGAAAGTTCATGGAAAAATTTTTTTGAATAAAGCGAAAACGAGAGGTTCTCACCTCACGCGCTGTTACGCGAAGTGCATCCCATTCAATACGTGGTAGGATATTGGTCATAAACTGTGTCGAATATTCCACTTCTTGCTGTTCGAGCTCTGCGTCGTGGAAATGGAGTGGGAACGAAGTTGGTGAAGATTTGCAGGTCTTGACCGCGCAGGTTACAAAATTTGCTGTTAGGACTTTCATGATGAAAACAGAGGATAAGATAATGAGTGGATAAGGGTATAGTGTGCTGAAAGGAGAAACTTTTGGTAGATGTTCAATCTGACATGTTCGAGCTCGTGAAGGGCTTGAGGTGGGAGGGACTTGAAGTTAAAAAATTGTATTGAAGTTTACTCCGAACCTCATCCTATCTATGACCAACCAAACCCATTAGGCCTGAACCCATGCCCATAACCCAGACACAAATTTCCATTCTGGAAGAAAAGGGAAAGAGGAAGCCTTCGAAAGAAGTTGAAAAGAAAAACAGCGGAAAAAAAGGATGAAAGACAGCATGAAAACTGAATGTCATCCCGACCTAAAGTTATCACAGCGCAATCCACCATAGATAATCCCACGGAACTCTGTAACATCACACAAGAAACAGAAATCAAATAGCCACCGATCCATAATCCATCCTCCATCCTCCAGCCTCCATGACCTAGACACAAAAGAGAAAAAAGAAGAAAAAAAAAAAAAAAAAACGGAACACAGAACTGATATCACCCTCTCAACCGCCTCAAACACCTTTCCATCCTCTTCCCCCTCTCCCGTTCCCTCACCAACGTCGTCTTCACAAACTCCCGAATCGCCTCTTTACCCAACTTCCCCCTCCAATCCGTCCACCCAGCCAGCTCGCCCACCACCACATCTTTATTCCACGCAATCTCCCTTCCCACACTGTCCACCTCCGCATTCAACTCCACGATCCGCTGGCCCTGTTCGCGGATCGAGCGTTGCCGCGATTCTTCCAGGCCTGGGAAGTTGAACTTGCGCGGGAGCGAACTGGATGCTAGTGTGGCGTGGGCGCGGGCGAGAGAGCGTGTGGCGGCGTTGAGATTAGCGATGAGTGTGCCGGGCCGGGCGAGGGAGTCGAGCATGGCGGCTGTGGTGGCGTGCGAGGAGGAGAGGGCTGTGAGGAAGTGGGTTAGCGGGGACGAGTCGAGGGAGGTGGAGGTGTAGCAGGCGGCGAAGCGGTTGATGGCGTCAATGTGTGATTGGGGGAGGGCGTTGGTGGGAGCTTGTAACGACGAAATGGCGTAAGCGCACATGGAGATTGCTTCGGCGAAATCGGTGGAGGTGTTGTGCAGTTTGTATCCACGGCGAATGATACCCCGGGTATGCGTGCTGACGGCGCGCACGGCTTCTTGGGCGTGGCCGACGATCTGCTCAACGTCGCGAATGTCTTCTGCTGTGACAGGTTGGTAGTCATCCGCTATCCTTTCGGCCAATGCAACGGCCTTCTGGTGTGAGCGGCCACCCGTCATTTCCGTCTGTATCTCAGGCATGAGGAAGAACTCCCAGAGTAATTCATGAGTAGCAAAAGTAGGATGTGCGAGCAAGGTCTTCATAAGCTTGTCTAAACGTTCTTGAACTTCGTGAAGCACAGCGCGTGACGGTTTCGAGAATATCTGTAAGGGAGAGCGAAATGGTGGAACTTCTGGAATATACGAGGCAGGGTGTTCGATTCTCAAAAACTTGATGAGATTCTCGAAATCGGTTAGACCACGACGGCAAGTAGTTACCGTGTAAGTAACCATTTTCCGAGGCTGATCCCCCTCTAGAGGAGATCGCGGATTGGGAGCGCCTGATTTGATAATGAAGCGAATGCTTCCATCCTCGACAAATACTGACCGAACAACTGCAGTGATACGGCCTGAAGGGTCGAGAGGAGAGGAAGGCGGATTAGAAAAAAGTATCAGGTCGTCGATTCTATTGCGAACCTCGTCGTCTTTGGCGAGCTCAACTGCTGTTAACCCGCGTGATTCTCGAAGATGTACGTCCACTCGAGGATCAGCAAACAGGACTCGAACAAGATCCACGCGGCCATATTTGCTCGCCATCATCAGAGGCGTGAAGCGTTTTTCATTTGTGGCGTTGGGATCGCAGTCGCACTCACGGAGAATCCTATGAAGGATTTGGGGATCGCTCACGACGTGAAGAAGCGTGTTGCCCCGGGCATCCACATGGTCATCTAGTCGCAAAGGTTGCCCATCTCCCTGTGCCTCTCGAGCGACCGTCAACGCCTCATTGACCATGGGGTTATAGTATGGATGGTCGTACGATCTGCAGAGTGCGAATAGGGGCGTTTGGCCATGCTTGTCTCGTTGTCTCCAAGGCAGTGCGGTTCCGACTCGAGACATTAATGGGGGGACGCTGAAAATATAATGCGCCACCGTCCTCCCTCTAGCATCTGCCTTCGCCAGATACGCGGCCACAGCATGCGACTCTGCAGCTTGAAACACGAAATCCAATATGGTGTCCACGATTTCGGTATGTGCAAGTTGTACGGCAGCACTCAACAAGGTAGTTCCGTCACTGTTGACGTCCTCTAAAATGCTTTCAACGGGATAATAGTCTTCCAAGCTCAAGAGGTATTTCAATGCTGCAGGCTGACAAGCTTCCACAGCCATCATAGGGACAGAGTCTCCTGCCGGGTCCTGAGTTTTTGTTAAGATCTCAATGGATATATCACCGTCCATACAACTTGCCACTGAGCCAAAGGTCGTGGAGCGGGAGAGGAAGGAGAAGTTGGACGCTTCTGAAATGCTGCCAACGTCCATGGAAACCCTTTTAGGGGCACGCTGCTGGCTCTTTGGCGGAGAGTTTTGGGCCCATGTTTGAAAAGGGAAAACATGCGCTAAACGTGGCGTCTCTGGAGTCCTTGGTATCTCGATAGGTTCCCGTATAGCATTGGAAGCTATACTTCCATTTACACCGAGTTCCATATTCAACGCATCGCGGGAGCTCTCTCCTTGAAAGCCATCCAGCTCGACTGGTTTCACCGGCCCACTGTCATTGGTGCTTTCTAATGAGATTGAGTCCTGGCTGTCAGGCTCCAATATGGCCTTCATCTCCAAAATATTGCCTGACTTGGTCGCTGACCATAGCCGCCTATTTTTGGAGCTGGCCTTTCTGAGACCTCCAGAGTCGTGGCGAAGGTAGGTCAAGACTGCCTCGAACGTGCTCAAAGCATACCCAAATTCGCCGCCCTCAACATCATCGATATAGATGAAATGTTGCATGTACGAGAGCCTTGCCTGGAGGTGACGGACCTGCGATCTGACAACTACCACAAGCAGCAATGAAACGAGGACATCAGCGTTGATGGTCAAGACTGATGGTTGCTTTTCAGACACATTCTCGCCTTCGGTATCCGGGCTGTACTCCAAAGTTGTCGTTTTGATAGTCGCGAGCAGTATTTTAAGCATTTCTTGAGGACATTTGGCATCGTTCATTTTTCTAAACTCCTCAATGCCCTTTCCAAGGCGATGAATGAGTTCCTCTTTTCCTTTGCGGCCGCCTTCAATGGTGATGCCAACCTGAGATACGTCAATGTTTTCCATTTGGCGGATCCGGATATTCAACTCTGTATCTTCTACTTTGCGAGACCCACAAACCCTGGGGAAGAGGAGAGAATCGTGAACCTGCTCTGTTACATACCGCTCTATCAGTCGTTCTACCATTGGCCCCGTAAGATTAGTGGTGGCTCCAAGTAAAGACAGTTGTTGCCTGTCCACCAGACGGAAGAGGTCAATGGCCGCTGTTACAGCAGTCTCCAATGCTCGTCTCATCAGGTCTTCGTCATCCTCAAAGTACTCTGAGGAGTTGAAGGGCAGCGCTTTCTGAGTCGATGACAAAGTACTTCGAATGGAGGCAGTTTCGTCTGCTTCAACAACCTCGTTTTCGGAGTTTATATAGGACGAACGTGACGGGGGAGGTGGTAACGGTTTTCCAAGTTCTTTACCAAACTCACGGAACAGGCGCTCCAGCCCTGGTTGCATTTGCCGTGCGATCATGGGGAAATTTGCGAGCAATTCTCCAAAAGATTCGAGCTCTTTTCGCGCAAACTCTGGACTATGATTGCCACGACTGGAGGAGGCTTTGGAAGACTCTGCGACTTGTGACGGGACGCCAGGCACAACGGCTTGAACTATTCCGCCTGGATCGTACGTTCCGAGAAGCGGTTTGGAGATGTAGTAGATAAGCCATGGTTGCGACTCGTTTCCGGGAGCGTAGTATAGGGTATCCGAAAGTAGCTGGGCTTGATTCAAGTTCTTGAACCCTGAAGTTTTTCTGTTAGCTTGGGTCTTTCATCTGTTTGCCGTTCAGAACCCGCCCTGAACCCCACATAGAATGCCATACCCTTGTTGCTATAAACCATAGACTCCCGAATGGCTACCGTACGACCATTCGCCGTTGTCATCTGCCTAGCTTTCCCCCTGCTCTCTCGCACGCCCGATATTGCATCCTTCGCGGAGGTTGAGGTTGGTATCCGTAACACATGGCTCCCCAGAAATTCTTCGGAGTGGACAAGGTCGACGTAAAGGGAGTTGGTGTCTTTGTCACGAGAATTGATAAGGGATTCGGTGACGGGCACCAGTAGAATCTAACTCAGATCTCAGTCAGAATAACATCACGCAAAGCACGCAAAGGGGTCGAGCGCGTACGTGATTCTGAATCGGCACGCATTGCGACGGGAGTACGCTGCGGAAGAAAGCGCGGAGAAAGGGATTTAGAGGGGGCATCCAAACAGCATCGGGAGGCCCAGCGGACGGGCTCCGCTGCTCTGTTAAAATCTAACACGAATATAGCAAGGAGACTTGGTGGTCTGCCTGGTGTTGCTGTGGTTCTGTGAGTCCTGATCGATTCGTCGGGGGGGTCGAGCTTGAGGCAGAACCGATAAGACAACAGCAGAGAGGAAATTGACGAATTGCTAATAAGATCGAAGCGGCCAAAGATGGAGTCTTTCTGAGCAGATAAGGATGGTAAAGGAACAAAAGCTCAAGATGATCAGACAGAGAGATGGCTCGTTCTCTAAGACGCGCTCACGGCATCTTCATCGTCCAGCTCGAGCTTGATGCCGTGATTTGTTATCGATAAGTGGTGACACGTGATTTTACTGTTTTCTGCAGGATATCAGATTTAACACGAGATGGCAGCAAACAGACGCCGTAAAGATAGATTCTAGTAAGCTGGTTATGAAGGAGGTTTGAATTGTTTATCGGTATCGAGATGGCAGTCTTTATTGTTACAGCAGAGCCCTAATATACATCTATGCGCAGCCATGAGGGCCCCGAAAAAGGACCCCCAAGAATCGTAGTAAACTCCAGAAAGATTCCAACAAACACGGCAGTTTGAGACGCGTAACAACCAGACGAGATAGATCAGCCTAGTCTCCGCACTTTGGGACTTCTTGTGCCACCAAACTTCAGTCTTGTTGCATCCGTCACCCGCGTCACTTTATCCCGTAGCTTTTTGCCCTCATTGCCCAACAGTACTTTGGTAAATGCTTCCCGGCCGGGCCCGAATCCTCTCAGGATGACTTCTAGCTGCTTGATATCCATCAAAAACCCGCGTTCCTGAATTTTGGCGAGCATGTACGAGGACAACTGATGCGCCGCATCATAACCGCTTCGATGGGACTTGCGGAAGCCAATCGAGCCGCAGCTTATCGACATCATTGGGTCTCGGTTTGGTCGCGTTAACGTCAAGTGTGTGTTGTGTTTGTGGGCGTAAACGTGGAGGTGGTGAGCAGGTTGTGTGCCGTAAGGATTTGCCAGCGTCTCTGAGATTTTAGCCCTGATCTTCTCCGTATCGACATCTGTTGTCCCCGCCCGTGTAGCTTGGGACAGCTTCCCTAGTATAGAGGCACCGCTCGATGGCGCATCAGAGCTGGGCGGTTCGGCGTTTTGCGACGGGCCTATTGAAGAGAACGTTCTGGATATCGAGGGAGAAGCTGTCCATTGCCGTTGAAAGAAAGGTCTCTTTAGAGCGGCAGAAAACCGCTTTACGACAGCGCTATTCATGGTGGAGAGTTCGATTCAGTTCTCTGCGCGTGGGAGAGGGAGTGCCGGACTCGATCGGCGGAATTGCGGCCGCGTAAGAGTGCAAAAAGGCGACAGCAGAAGTTCAGTGAATCATCCGAGCATCAATCATATAGCTTGACTCAGTGCTGCATCGGGATTGCGCTGGACTGGCGTCTGATATTGTGCTTTTGCTGTCGTCGGCGTTGTTCGTTCGGTCGAATCTTTTTTGGGTTCTCACGGTCTTGGCACTCGGGGCAAAAAGTCAAAAATTGTTGACTTCGAGCAGAAACGAACATTCGCCGTCCTTTTCCCTCTCGCATCCCATCACCATCGCGTCTTCCACGGCCTCTGAAGCCGCTGCTACTTGATATCAGCTCGCTCGCTGTTGTTTGTTGTCTGATTACGGCTATTGATTCTCTTTTCTGCTTCCTTCTATCCGAAGACTCCCTAGTTTGTCACAGCGTCGCATTCGCCGCAGTATAGAATGATTGTTCCTGGGAGATTATTACCACCAGGCGCTGGCCGGACGGCACTTCTTCGAGGCAATGCTGTTCCTTCAAGCGTTACATCTGGGCGATCACCAGTATACCGACGATCGTTAACCCAGACTCGACTGTTAAGCTCTCGCAGCAATGCCTTTCGATCACCAAACGCTCTTCTTTCCGCAGTTCCTCAGTCTACCCCCTATCAAGTCACCTTAATACGAACACTACTTCCTGCCAGGAGGGGCTTCCAGACGTCGAGCGTTTGCTGGCAACAAGAACAGCAGAAACAGAAACCAGAAAGCCCCGAGTCGGGCAAAACCGCAGAGGAGTCCGCAAGCCAGGAATCAACCCAGAAAGAACAGAAGGATAAAGAGGGAGGCGAGAAGGAGGGCGAGAAAGAGGGAGATAAAGAGAAACAGGCACCGCCCCCTCCACCTCCACCCCACGGTGATAAGACTCCCTGGCAAGTGTTTACGGAAACTCTACGAACGGAGTTTAAAGCTTCCAAGGAGTGGAACGAGTCCACGAAAGCTCTGGCTTCTTCTGCGAACCAGTTCACCGAGAGCGAGTCCGTTAGAAAGGCTCGCGAGGCGTACCAGGCCGCTACCGAAGCTGCTACTAGCACGACATCCTCGGCTTTGAAGCAGACAGGGAAAGTGATTGGAAAGGGCGCAGCGTGGACATGGGACACACCGGTGGTGAAGGGGCTCAGGGCTGGTGTAGCAGTCACTGGCAAAGGGCTTGAGAAAGCCACGAGGCCAGTCCGCGAGACAAAGGCATTTAAGGAGGTGAAAGAGGTCATCGACGACGGCAGCAGTTCTCGTTATGGTGGCTGGATTGAGAAGGAGGAGCGACGGAAACAGAGAGAATTGAGGGAACTGAACGATCTTAAGACGGGAAAGCTTCACAGAGTAGAAAAGATGGAGGAGGATCCTAAGTAAGTCATGATCGCGTCCTCGAAAGTTATAGCAAGTACTAATTGGGATTCAGCGCTGGTACCAATGTTACTCTTCATAAAGACGCCGCATGGAAGGAGTCCTGGAAAGAGTTCAGGGACTCCAGCCGTCTCATGCAAAAATACTTTGACCTTAAGAATACGTACAACGAATCTGAGAATCCTTTGATCTCGACGGCTCGAAGTATATCTGATACCGTTGCTGGGTTCTTTGCCGAAAATGAAACCGCAATGGTGATCAAGAAGTTCCGTGAGATGGACCCCAGCTTCCAGCTTGAACCTTTCTTGCGTGAGATGCGAGAATATATTCTTCCTGAAGTTTTGGACGCCTACGTCAAAGGGGACGTGGAGACTCTCAAATTGTGGCTTTCGGATGCCCAGTTCCATGTCTACGCGGCCCTTGCAAAGCAATACACAACTGCTGGTCTGAAGTCAGATGGCCGCATCCTCGACATCCGTCACGTTGATATCTCGCACGCCCGTATGCTGGAGCCTGGTGACATTCCCGTTTTCATCGTCACTTGCCGAACTCAGGAGGTGCATGTCTACCGGAATAAGAAGACAAATGAGCTCGCGGCCGGTATGGAAGATAAGGTCCAATTGGTCACTTATGCTATCGGCGTAACGAGGATTCCGGAGGATGTCAACAACCCAGAAACCAGAGGGTGGAGATTAATCGAGCTCCAGAAGTCCGGCCGCGACTACATATGATCAATTCTCCCCTCCAAACTCGCAAAATAGAAAATAAGGAAGAAAGAAAAGAATTCCTGCCTCCGTTTTCAACCCGTCCTATCACCCTTCTCGCATGGTTCCATCCTTGCCTGTCTTAGTACCTTTATTACCAATTCCCTTATTGTTCGGGTCCTGCATAGCCCTGGTTTTGGAGCTATTTCGTCCTCAGTGTACACTAACTGGAGTCCATATAGATCATGATCTGGTGTGGGATATTATAAGCCTTTTTGTTCTTTGACGTTGCGTGGCGCTCTGTGTGATTTGTACCGTTTTGCATTCCATATGATTTTCTAATGGGTTGGTTTAATGTTCTCTATGATATCGCGTCGCCCTCTCTTCTCATGTATATTTGCTGTAAATAGGTGCAGCTGACAATGTCAGAAAATGAAATTGTCTAAGGTCCCGGCTTGAATCTGACCCAAGTCTTAGATTCATTAAGGACAAAGTCACATTGATGCCATCACTCCAAAAGGCAAATATAAAGGACGAAAGTACTTATGAAGGCCATCACACCGAATTGGCTAAGAGGAAATAATAAGGACGAAGTCACTTATTAAGGGTCTCACACGAAATCGTCCAAGGGGATAAGTAAAGGAAGAAGCTACTTATTAAGGCCATCATTCGAAATCTTCTAAGGGGGTATGTAAAGGACAGTGTCACTTATTAAGGTCATGACTCCAAATCGTCTAAGGGTCGGTGTGACGGACGAAGTCACTTATTAAGAGTCTCACATGAAATCGTCCAAGAGGACGAGTAAAGGGCGAAGCCAGTTACATGAAGGCCATCAGCCTAATGATGTACCGCCTGAAGAGCCTCCCCGATTACAATTCGGAGAATTACAGTAAGGCTTGCCTCTACTACTCCCTACAAGAGTGCACATATGTCATTAGAGTACAACGCTTTGAATTGATATCTCTCGTCAATTATCTGCAATAGCTGTGATACCTGGTTTTCCAAATAACTTAAGCTAGCTTTGCTTCACGCTCAATATTGATCATTGGCCTCCTTGACCTCCCTGGCCTCCTCTACCAGCACCCCTTCCACCCATGAGGTTGCGCGCCCTGTGATTGCAACCAGTCAGATACTGTGTGGTGGACTGTGCAAGATGGGTACTACTTACATGTCGGCAATATTTGGATCGTTCATTAAACTCGACATATCCGGAAGGCCGCCTTGACCGCCACCAAAGTTCTCAGCCATCTGTCTCAATCTCGGATTGCTCATCAGATTGTTCAGCATATCAGGGTTGCTCATGATGTTCTGTGCCATGCTCGCAAACATGGGGTTGCTCATAATGGAGCTCAGGTCGGGCATGCCGCCGCCACCAGCACCACCTCCAAGCATGCCGGCAAGAGACGATAGATCGGGCATACCACCAGCTCCGCGTGTGGCGCCAGCAGCATCATCGACGTCCTCTGCTGGTGGTTCATTGTCCTTCTTTTCCATCTCTTCAATTCGTTTCTTTGCTGTCTCCAAACCCTTTCTCATCGCCTCACTACCACCGTTGCCCTCTGCTTCAATACCCTTCTGATAAGCTTCGGCTGCTCCTTTGGCATCACCAAGAGCAAATCTCGCGAGTCCCAATCTGCTCCATGCCTTCACATATCTGGGGTCAGAAGCCACGGCAACCTCAGCGTCTTCTGCGGCCTTTGCGTGGTTTCCGGATGCGGAGAAAGCGGCGGCACGGTTGGATAGGTAGATAGGGTTGGCAGGCGCAATGTCGAGAGCCTTTGTGTAGAGTGAAATAGCACCAATGTAGTCTTTACGGGCCATAGCAGTGTTGCCTTCTGACTTGAGTCTGTCCGATTCCTCGGTTGGTGCACCCGCCGTAGGTTTGGGAGATGGGGAAGACTTCGATTCGCTTTTCGCAGCTGCTGGGGGAGCGCCCTTGCCCTTTAGTTTCTCATACACGGTGTAGATACCCAGAAGTGATTGTCCTCCGAGGGCATCTTGCATCGCGGTCTTGTCTGAGGGGTCAACTTTGAACGTGTCTGCGATGCAAGATGTTGCGATTTCCACGGATTCGGCATCGTCAGCGGAGAGAGTGCCATCTTTAACGCTCGTGTTGAGGAAGTCTATCACGGCCAGGGCCAGCCGCTTTTTGGATTCTGTGATAGCCTGCGTTCACTCTATTAACACTTGCACGCCATCGCGGGGTATGAAGGGAATATCTCCGCAGCATAAAGAGAGAAAGGTAGTACCATTTTTGATAACTTCAGCACAGCTCTGCAACCTGGTTCTAAAGTGATACTAAGAAAAAGTTAATAGAAAAACAGTCAAGAAGATAATTCTGCTGAGCTCCAGCAAGTTGAAATCCAAGAAACTCGCGGGTTGCCTTCACACGGCGGATGATGCGGATCACATGACGAAGCTCCTTGGTCGTCCGCTTCTCAACATCGATAACATCACCGGCAACGACAACGGCAAACGCATACGACAGACCGTTTAGGTCGTTGAGAACACGCTTGGGCCATGATTACAGGCTTCTAAAGATGAACAAATGTAATCGGCTCTCATATTTGTTTGCAACCAACCTCCAGCAATGTACTGGCCAAATGGAGTACCTAGAATCTATGCGGTCAATGGTCCGGACATCCAGTCGCCGGAGGAAGACGGCGACGCGGTTCACGATGAGAAATCAGAGGATGGCGAGGAGCAGCTGAAACCGGAGCATACGGAGGATCGAGAACATGACTCTACACAACGGAATTGGGCCAATGAACCCATAACGGGCCTGTGCGTGTCCAAGAATGGGCTGCTCTTCGCGACAATGACCAAGTCATCTCTCGCGATCTGGCAGACTAAAGTAGGTTACTGGCACAATCATCTAGCTTCCAATGTTGACTGATCCACAGCCGACAGCAGTGATCACGGCAGTAAAACGGTCTCCACGCTCTCTGAAGAACTATGGTCCCAATGTGGCCCTTTTGCTCCGACCAGATGCAGCTATCGTTGTCGTCCAGACACTGCACGGATACCTTATCACATACTCTATTGCCGTCGCGTCAAACTCCCATGTTTATCAGCATCGTTTCATGCATACCCAGCCAAGGCGTCATCAGCAATTCATGCCAGACGATTCACTTGGCATTCGAGAAGCAAGCATACGGTTTAGAGTGGTGATCAAGGTTGACGCTGGGATAAGTAAGGCGCTTGCGCTCGATAACGAATTGATGGTGGCCACTGTTAAACCCGCGGCGATCCAATCAATCAGGTGGACCCCGGATAAGAATGGACACCAAACGACTACGGAACTGTTACATCGCATCCCATGGTTTTCCAAAAAGGCGGCCGTCGTAGATATGGTCTATGACCGTGCGATGAACCTTTTGTTATGGATCACAAGCGATGGAGAAGCTTATGCTGTTCAGCACAGCATTGAAGACCCTCAAGACGGAGGTCCGCCCAAGTCTATCTTTAAAGGCCACAGGTTTCATGCGCCGGAAAATGACAATCTGAGGGCGGAGCAGGTTGCTGTGAATGCAAGATTTTCTCTGCTTGCTGTCAGTTGTGTCAATGGCGAAATCTTTGTATACTCTGCTAGAGACTACATGGGAAACATTCCTCTGTCCCATAAGCTTGCTCTCCCTGCATCTCCGACCTCCATGGGCGCCATCTCATTTATGAGCTATTCTCCTGATGGTTACTGCTTATTTGCAGGATATAAACACGGTTGGACGACATGGAGCGTGTTTGGAAAGGCAGGCGGAAGCAGCTTCACGGCAGATTCGTCTCTGGCCTCGAGAAACGGGGAAGCATGGCAGACCGGTGTATCCATGGGCGCGTGGATAGGTGGCGGATCTGATATCCTACTGACGTCTCATAACGACAGACGATTATGGGTTCTAGAACTGGCACGCAGCGCTTTGACCGGAAGTTTCTCATCGGCAAACTTAGCCCGTGCTCTTTTACAGACCGGGACGGAGATTATCCTTTATCGCGGCCATGATTTGCCGGATTTAACCACCATCTCTGGAAAGGATTCTCTATGGCATCATGCGCAGTATCCTCCACGATATCTTCATTCACAGTGGCCTATCCGATCGTCCTGTGTTTCGCAAGATGGTCGATATGTAGCTATCGCTGGACGGAGAGGTCTCGCCCACTACAGCGTCCAAAGCAACCGATGGAAGATATTTGATGATCAGAGACAGGAAGACTCATTTGCAGTACAAGGTGGCATGTGCTGGTACGGCCATATCTTGATCGCTGCGGTCGAATGCAATGCTGCGTACGAGGTATTATCTCTCCTTTCTTCCATTGACCATTACCACATATCAATACTAAGTCAATCTAGCTGCGAATGTACTCCCGCGAGCTCCCACTTAACAGTGCTTCCGTCCTATACACCGAATCTCTGCCTTCGCCGGCAGTGTTTATTGGGCCTTCCGGCGAAGACTCTTTGCTAGTTTACACTTACGAGAATATTCTTTACCACTATGTTATAAACACGACGGGGACCCGGTTAAGTCTTGTTCAGGTGGGACAAATAGCTTTCCACGGTATTGTTCGGGCGCCTACACGTGTTCGAGCTATTAGCTGGGTCTTGCCTGAGGATCAGCTCCGTGAGTGCCGTCTAGGACTTTTCTCCACTCGCCGAGCATGCCTAACGTTGGATATGTAGGAAATGGTGATCCATCGCAAGACGTTGCTGTGGCTTCAGTCCTGTTTCTCGTTGATGGAAAGCTAGTTTTACTACAGCCATCTGTCTCGGAGTCAGGGGATCTGAAGTATGACATGCGCATTATAGCGCATGATGTGGAATATTATATTTTGACTCGTGACCAGCTTTCTTTCAATTTTGCGCCTCCGGGGGATGAATCAACACCTCCAAGTCCCTCCGCAGTCTCTGCATTGAACAACGTCCAGTCCGACATCTCGTTACGCGATTCCTTGTGGGTGTTTGAAGGTAAGGATTTGCTCGTCTGGACGGATGTCCAGGATGTAATCCGACCAAAAGGAACGTCCAACGAAATCTCCAAGCCGCTACCCATCCCTATCGACTTCTATCCTTTATCCATTCTTCTTAATAAGGGTATTATCCTTGGAATAGAGCCCGAGATTACCCAACGGCGCGATGTTACATTTACTTTACATCGGTTTGCGATTCGGGTAAGTCTTCCAAGTGTCATACATACACACCCGTGCAACTCTGCTAACGTTCATTCCAGAGTCAACTATTTCTGCCGTATATACTTCAATACAACCTGACTCAATTTGATACCCCTTCAGCATTTTCTATTTGTCACCATTTTTCGCACCTGTCATATTTCCCGCACGCCTTAGAGATTCTTTTACATCATGTTCTGGACGAAGAAGTCGATAACCCGCGCAGCGGAGAGGGACAGTTGCTTCCCTCCGTCTTATCGTTCCTGCAGGCTGGCAACCCACCCGAATTATACCTGGATATTCTCGTTCAATGCATTCGAAAAACCGAACTACGATCATGGCGAACATTATTTGCCCACCTTCCACCACCCAGCGAACTGTTTGAGCAAGCATTAAAACTAGACTCTCTCAAGACTGCTGGCGGTTATCTTCTTGTGCTGCAGGCGTTTGACGATTCCGACTCCGATGATGATAGTAATGATGAGAAGATTGAAGAATCGAAGATTGAGGAATCCGCCGTGCGATTATTCCGATTAGCGTCGCAAAAGGGAGATTGGGAGTTGTGTGGAGAACTCGCACGTTTCTTGATGGCGTTGGACGGCTCAGGAGACATGCTTAGACGTGCTGTGGTTAAAGTTGGGTTACGGCGAGGAGACCAGTTGTCTCCCACGGCAGTTAATGGCAATGGCGTTTCCAGGTAGGGTTTCAGGGCCAGGTACATTTTGGCCGCATTATCCTGGGATTGCATTGTAAACAGCGGCATTGGATGCAAACTCTGGATAGAAGTAGCAGTTGGATTCGGTGCTTGGTGGTTTATATGCCCGATATGACTTACATCTGTGCTGGCAACCTAGAGGTGTGTCGTGAAGAAGATATGTCTGATAGACATATTATATTCCGCGAACCAAATGCATATGCCATTCAGGGGTTGATTTTTCAGCTCTATCGTCTATCTACTCTAGGTTGGTATGAACGAACATTGGATGTAGGAGTAGTTCTCTACCGTGCTTGATTGACAACCCGATGTCTTGAGTCCAGACTGCGGCTCAATGATGACAAAGACAAGTTGTGGAGAAAGAACTTCCCCGCATTTGGGGATCGGCCGTTCCCCACGCTCCCAACAACGACCACCTTTGTTCATGGCTGCAGACTGTTCGCCGAAACTGCCGAGATGGGGGTTTATGGGGGTTGATAGCCGAAGACCGGCGACAGGGCGTCGAAGCAACTGGCGTTTTTCTTCTTTCGAACCTCTCTGCCATATCTGGCTCAATCCAGTTCGCAGGCATATTGCTCTCTTGTTAGTTTGAGACGGAGCTTCTCATAGATCTTTGGCGCCTCAAATACAAGAGACTTCAATCTCACAGCAAACATGTCACAAAAGCTCAAAGTAGCTGTCTCTCAGGCCCGAACTCGGGACACTCTCCAGGAAACTCTCGAAGCTCTCGAACGAGTCACCCGCCTCGCAGCATCCAAAGGAGCAAAAATCATTCTCTTCCCTGAGGGCTACCTTGGCGGATATCCACGGGGATGCACTTGGGGAGCATCAATAGGGTCCCGCGACGACAATGGTCGCCAGCAGTATCTGCATTATTACAAGGCGGCCGTTGACGTGGGAGATACACCTGCGGGGGCTGGTGATGACTGGGTTCAGAGACGGCTCCCCGTAGCAGAGGGGAAGAATCATAGGGGTGATGGGACTAGAGAAATTCTGGAGCGCATTGCACGGGAGACGGGCATGTTGGTTATTGTGGGCTTTATCGAAAGATGTGGTGGAAGCTTGTACTGTGCGGTCTTATACGTGGATGCTAAACGTGGTGTTTTGGGGAAGAGGAGAAAGGTGATGCCGGTATGATTAGCCAGTGATCCTAGTATGCCTATCTTATTGGAATTGCGGCTGACCTGCTCAATTATTCGAATATCAGACCGGCAGTGAACGTCTCGTCTGGGCCCAAGGGTCTCCGTCTACTCTAAAGGCCGTGACCACCGAAATTGACGGCGTCAAGCTGACCCTTGCTGCAGCAATTTGCTGGGAGAACTTCATGCCGTTACTCAGGCAGAGTATCTATGAGCAGAACGTCAACTTGTACCTTGCGCCCACTGCTGATGGTCGTGATACTTGGCTCCCACTCATGCAGACTGTAGCATTCGAAAGCCGGGCCGTGGTCCTATCTTGCAACCAGTTCGCTCGCAAGAGTCAAATGCCCAAGTGGGTGAATGGAGAGAACTCACAAGACAGCAGTGATTCAGATCCCATTCTGACAGGCGGTGGCTCATGCATTGTGAGTCCAATGGGCAAAGTTCTCGCAGGCCCCATTTGGAACGTGGATGACGATGATGAGGAGGGTTTGCAGATTGCTGAAGTTGACTTTGACGATTGTGTGAGAGGAAGGTTGGATCTGGATGTTGCTGGGAGTTATTCTCGGAATGATTCGTTCAAATTGACGGTTGATGGCCTCGATTTGAGCCCACCACCGTCTTAAATACAAATCTTGCACAACCTTATGGCTCTGTGTATATACTGCGTATCTATGAGCCCAGAATCTCTATCATCGAAAGAGCCACGCAATGCCCTTCCCCTCGAACTCCAAAAAGGGGGACATACGTCAAACATGCAATACATACATTGACATAAAACTCTCTACGTCAACATATCATCCAACTTTTCACCCAAAATCTCCTCGATCGACAAGATCCATCTCCGCACTTCCCTCTCCACATTCTCATCGTCATCTTCAAGAAGTTCACTGATATACGGCAGCATCTCAGGAAGTAATGCAAGCCACTCTTCTCCCAAACGCTCTGTCAATTGCTGCTCGCATTTAACGGCTGCTAATCGTGTGTATGCGTTGTCTGCTCCGCGAACATTGCTCTGTCCGGCACGCATGTATTTCATGATCGCCGTGTTTAGCTCTTTGTGGTTATCTGGTGAGTCGGCTGCCACGGCAAGCTCGACGATTGTGGGAATTGCTTCAGCAACGACCAGACGGAGGGTGGGGGAGTTGGATGCCCTGGAGAGCTGTTTGATCAAAGGTTCAGAGATAGAGGTGAGGTGCGTGGGTGATTGCCAGAATTCTTTTTGGTTTACCATTAGTTTCTATCCCCTTACCACTTTGAAAAGGAGAGTAAACATACCATCTTGATCATGCTCGAACGAGTTCCGCAGCATACGCAGAGTCACGGGCCATAAGGTCCCCGTTGACTTGTCGTTACATCGCGAAATTTTGAGCACTTCAACTGCACTCTCGATGATGTAGCTTGAATACCCAGTGACAATGGACTGCAAGAAAATGTTAGCCGCAAAGGCATAAAACCATAGGTTAACAGGGAGAAGACACAAACCTTGAGAGTACCAAAGAATGTCTCTAAGAACTTATAGAAGGTCGTCAGTCGCGCCACACGTCCATGACTATCCTTCTTCCCCAGCCCGTTGATAGCCCAGTCTGTCAGGTCAATGAACAAGGGCCGGAAAACAGTATCGTTCAGTTTGTAAACCATCTTGATAGCCACGTCATTGGCTTGGGATTCAACCTCGTTGATTTCGGCTTCATCGAAAGCTCCATCACTCGATGGGTCGAGTTGAAGTCGTCGTAGATCAAACGCCTTGCATAACAGTTTTATTAGAGTAGAAACGTTCTTTACTGTGGCCGACTTTGCATGCTTCTCAATGGCAATTCTGACGATGTTTAGAGCCTCTTGAACAGCCTGTAAGAGAAACGTTAGCTTTGGATCTCATCATGGTGTATACACGATCAAAAACCCACCTCTGGACCTTCTGCCACAGCAAATTCCCAGTTTCGTTCAACAGCTGCAAAAGCTTCTTTGACATCGACTCGCTTAGCAAGCAACTGCAAAGACTCAAGACGGTTCTCATCGGAGCCCTTTGGCAATCCGGTATTCGCCGATTTGAATGATAATTGGAGGATTCTGTCAAGGTAATCTCCAGAGATCATCCAGGGAACGTGGATAAGCAGGGCTGAAAACAGTGAGTACACAGCGTCGTGCAGCTGAGAATCATCATCTGAAGCTTCGAGAGCACTCTGCAAAAGATCAAAGGCGCGAGGTAAAGCTTCGGGAAGTGCAGGAATGATACCCTCCCCAAGCACCTCAGCCATTGAAGCAAGACAAAGCAATCCCATGACCCGGATACGCTTATCAGTCTGTCCAATGCACTGGTCACCTGAAACGACGGCCGCAGCCGCAATAACCTGCTGGGGATCTTTCTTGCCATATTTCTCCCCAATCTTCACAATACAAGCGACAGCAGCGTGCTTCAGCAAGATGTCCGGAGATGTCTCCAAAATGTCGATCAAGACAGGCAAGAAGGACAACACTCTTGTTTGCGACGCTTTGTCTTTGTCATTGCTGGTGTCTAGACGGTTTTCAAGGAGTTTCAGCACCTTTCGGCGAAGATCGTCACTGGGTCGTCGTAGCAGAACCTCGATGGTATCGACAAAGTCAACCAGGGACAATGTCCCTAGTAATGTGCCCAAGGTCTCCCCGCAGGCTTGATTGATAGGTTTAATGGTGCGGAACGATTCAGATAGTGCGAGAAGTTGCTCTAAAATATTAGAGAAAAGCCCATGAGCTTTATCAATCTGCTCGTCGGTACCAGAGTCAAAACACTCTGTGATCTTGGTTCGCAGGGAGGTGAAGTTAAGGAGATGCGAAAGTGCCTGAAGCAAATCTACAGCCACTTTCTGGGGGTCTCGTCCGTCCTCACTGCCTACACCTAGGAGGGTCTTTGCTAATGTGGGTTTGGGTTGTAAGGCGTCCTTGACCAGATTAAGATATCTCGCATAAGTCTAGATTGAAAGTTAGCATCGCGCATTCATGCTCAAAGCATCGCAACCACATACAATAAGTTGCAATTCGGCACCGTAGTCGGACGCCAAAGCTGTCATTATTGACAAAACGTCCTTGTCCATAGCATAGCGATTGGCAAACATGGCAAATATCGCGAATAAGAAATCTTCGGCGCCCAATTTTGTAATCAAGGCCTCGAACAGTCTTAGTCGGCGATACGAAGGGATATGTTCAAAGGCAGTGGTGAAAGACAGAAGAAGCTCGGATGTGCCCGAAACAACGTCCCTTTTCTGATTCCTGAGGGATTGGACCAAGGGGGGTACGACTTGGTCAATAGTCTGAATGGCATATTAGCATTAATTCCACATGACTTAATTGAGAGAATTACCTGGTCAATCACTAGAGCCGAGTACTCATCATCTTTCCTCAGGACACTGGAGCCCATGAAGGTAAAAATAGGCATGACACTATGGAGGACAAGTTCTGGAGCGACTGTTGCCAGGCCTGCAACCAGGAGAAGCGCAGTGTTTTGAACCTGGGGACTTTCTGACGTTCGTACGCAGTCAATTATCAAGTCCGCCCTGATGGATGATGTGTTGACCTTCCGAGGTGTTGTCTTCCATTTGTTCACGATAGCCAGCAAGATACCAAGGTTGAGACTAAGGAGGTAACTCATTTCTGATCGCGTCTGTAGCTTCAAATGATGAATGGTCGTGAGCGTTTGGAAGAGACCAGGTATGAGTTCTGGGTGATTTTCGGGGTGCGATCCATCAACCAATTCGAGGATGAAGGTCATCTTTTGGAGCATGGAGTCCATCTCTTTATCCATCAAGTTCATCGGCACCATGTTGTTCTGGCTGGTCCGTCTCTTTTTCGAAGGCGGGCCTCGAGATCCTAAATCCGCCACGGACGAGGACATTTTGTTGACAAACTCTAGGAGAATGGGGCCAGATAGATCAACGGCACGGAGAAGACCTTTGGAGGCATTTACAAGCGCGGCATCTTTCTGAGGCGATTCCAAAGACACCTCGAATAATCTATTAGCAAGTTCCAGGTCGTACTTTTCTTCAAGGGAGGACCAGATGTCTTGCAGACGACGGAAGCCTGCTAACAGGAAAGAAGGTCGGTTTGATTCTGGGTTTGAGGTAAGCGATGAGAAAAGTAAATCGACAGAATCCTTTTCCTTGGGATGAACTATCGAGAGAATCTGCTCATCCAACTCCTTCGTAGAGATGTGCTCGTTGTCCTCAATACGTTGAAGATCTTCCGCAGGTAAATGTCGCCAGTGGTCAAATACTGGTCGTAGAGCCTGGATGCGGGACACGAAACTGAGTTTACCAACCTGATTAAGGATCTTTAGGAGCCTCAACTTGACGGCATAAAGTGGCGTGCTGTTGACATGGGAGCAGAGGAAAGCAAACAAGTCCCTCCTCAACGGCTTTTTCAACTCAGTATCGATCGGCTTCGATGCATCCGTGTCCTCGTGGGATCGAGATCCCCGAATTGTTTGTACAAGTGTCCTGCCAATCTGATCCGCATCTAATAGATATTCCTCTAACCCAGGTATTAAGGCGCGGTGAGTGGTTTTGTGAACTTCTCTAACAGGAAGCCATTGAACAGCCGTGGACCGTTCATTCTGACCATATATTTGCTCGCGACCCCAAACTTGAACGTCAGTGGCATCTTTGTCCTTGCATTTCGAGGTCTGGCGATCGATCATAGTCAAAAGACCGGCAGCTTCTCTTCGGACTCTTTCAGAAGGATCCGCAAGAGCCGCGATTGTGTATGGAAGAATCGCTTGCAAGTCAACGTTTCCATCGGACATCTCGGCGATGGACGATGCCACAATGCTGATAGCTACGGCCCTAGATGTTGCCGGGAAAGGACCGGAAAAGAAGCGGACAAAGAAGGAGAAATATAAAGGTTCCACCGCTTTCTTGTCAGATCGCAAAACGCGTAAGTTGATAAATTTCGACACTCTTTCTTTCATAGAGGTAGCTTGAACGAAAGTCTGGGCTAGCTGAACGAACAGCGGGGAAGCTTTGTCCACAAGGAAAGATGGCTCCCTGGATGCCACTTGAGATAATGATTCAAGAGACTTCGCGAAGGTGTCTTCGATGGGGGCGCTGTTGGATGTATCTTCCATGTCGACATCCTCAATCTCCATAGGTGTGACGTCGGGTTGAAGGACGGTTTCCAGAGTCATCTCCAGTTTACCAATATCAATCCCGGAGCTTTGCACAGCCTGGTGAAGCAACGGGGCGAGCGTATTTGACTCGTTGAACTCTAAGATCAAATCCATAAGTTCTTTTCCTATTCCGTCCGCGAGAGGCCCTTGCTTTTGTAGGGAGTCGACGGCCTGAAGAAGAATGACGAGAGCTTTCGTTGTCTGATTCTGGTTCAAAATGGCCCGCTGTATTAATTGACCAACGAGTGAAATCCGCGCGGAATACGATCGTTTCCCGCTTTCCTGAACACATCCATTGATTAACCCAAGAATTAAACCATCCAATGAGTATCGTGCACTAAGCTCCTCAAAAATTTGGGGGGCGTTGTCGAGTTTGATAATCGCCTTGACCACTTTCGGAGGAAGTAGCTGCTCCTTTTTTTGCTGTGCCAACACTGATAAGCATGTAACACCGGAGACAAGGCTTGTCTGGGTCCAAGAACCAGTAACCGCTTCCATCAAGGTGTCCAGAACATGGTCTTCAAGGGACGCCTTGTTTGCGAGAACAACGCATAGCATGTAACAGCCGATAACCAACTGCGGCGCCTTTTTCAGCGCAAATGCATCGTTCAAGGTCGGTAGAATGCGGATCAACACGTCTTCCTTGTTCCTTCTCTCGATCTCCATTCTTCCAGACTTCGCGGAGTCCAACATGATTGCGAGCGCTTCTGCGGTTATGCCAGCCCAGAACGAAACCAATCCCTGGTAATGCGCCTGGGATTTGCCGACTTGCAGAACATAGTTGTTCAATGCCGAGAAAAACGGCTTATTCGTCGCAGCACTCTGAACGATCGCCAGTCGAGGCGGTAGTGTTAAGCTTCGTTTGTATGGAAAGAGGAATTTGAACGTAGGGGTGAGGTCCTCGGGCAAAATCGACAGCAGATTTAGGAATAACGGCGTCGTGTGGTATGGAAGGAATGTGAGGAGAAAAAAGCTTTTGTTATATTCGTGGACCCTAGAGAGGGATGTCAGCCAATGTCCAAGGACTCCGTAGGACTAAAGCACGCTCGATGCCTACCGGAATCGTCGAACAAGCCAATCAACCGCTTTGACAGCTGGAGTCAGAAGTAGACGGGCGCCTACAAGAGCTAAAAAGTCCTCCAGCACTGTATCCAGCTCCTTATTCTGGGCTGCCGTCATTTGTCCACGGTCTTCCGTCTTGCTCTGGTCGCTGAAAATTGTCCGTTGGAAAGGGAGAAACCGCGAATCCAGCGAGCATAACTCCTGGAATCCTTCGTGGCATATTTGAAAGATCGTATCAAAGTCCTGAGACGCAGCAATCTTCTTATCGAATATCAAAGACTGAGAATGCGCTGCTCTCTGCGCTTTTAGATCGAGCTGATGGGTCGAAGTCGCTGCAATCTGCGCGAGCTGCGCAGCGAGAGAGGTAGCCATACTGGGCGCTCGTAAAAATATCAGCCGTTACGGCACTTAGTTAGATGGCATTCTCAGAGCAATCGTCTGCAATCAGCCCGCGCTTCACGAGTTGTCGAGGCAGCTGTTCGTACGGCGGATAAATTGAAGCTTTTCACACTTTTTGGATTGGATTTCATGCTCCGTAAAGGGAAGTTTTTCGCGAGGAGCACAGCTTGCGGTGGCAAGTTCACCCGAGGCCGGCTACTTGAGCCGCAGCGCGTTCAACGACGAGAAGAGCGCGATATCAATCGGCCACAGTCAACGCAGAGATGGACGCGGGAGAGGATAAGGTACGGATAGAGCCTGATTCTTAGTTGAGACTGTTCGAACTGACTGGCGACAGGGTAAGGCGTCGATTCCAAAATTCTCGAGCTTCAAACCACAAGCTCAACCTGTTCCCCCTACTAGAGAATCGAAGAAGGATGACGCTCGCGACAGAGACCATGAGCGCTCTCGCCGCGAAGATCGATATACACATAGGTCAAAACATGACTCCTCAAGCAGTCGCAAAGCTCGAGAACGACATGTCTCTCCACCAAGCGATCGAAAGAGTCACCGCGAACACGAATCAGCCCGCTCCGTCGACCGCAGAGTGGCCGATCAAGACGAATCTGATCTCTTCACGATAGACAGAGTCGGAGATAAATACAACGTTGAATATGGTGCTCCCAATCACTATAGGATACCTCTTTACTACCGGGTTGGCGCCGGAAGGGTCCTGGGTCTACACAACAACCGTGTCATAGATCGTGAAATGGCCCATGGCAATAAGATTGTGATACATTTGCGCGGTAGTACTGGTGGAGCTGAAACTGCTCGCCAGAAGTCTAGTACCTCCGCGTGGAGAATGGCTAATAAGGTCAAGGAGTTTCGCCGCATTCGGTCCGGCGCTCAGCCACAAAGCGGTCCGGAACTTCAACAGAATTTCATCCCCTTGACTTCAAGCGGGAGTAGAAAACGAAGAAAGATTGACAGTGGTGATACTTCTGAGGAAGACTCCATGCCAAACTACCGATCCATTGAGGGAAAAGCTAAGCCAATTGCTGACTCTGAAAATGAAAATGACGTTGGCTCGGATTCGGGTCTTGAATCTGAAGAGGGAGCTGCGAGGCGCCGCAATGCAGCGCTTTCAGCGCATGTACTGGCTCATCCAGATGATGTAGATGGGTGGATGGACCTTATCAACCACCAAGGAAACTTGGTTGGTATTGCAGATTCTGAAGGTCGGCGCGTCTACACGTCTGCGGAGTCAAGGAGCATTGCAGACATAAAGATTTCCATATACGAAAGAGCTCTGAGTAAGATATCGGCCAATACCCCTCGCGATCGCCTTCTTGTCGGCATGATTGAAGAAGGTGCTGCTATCTGGGATACAAAGACTCTCTCTGATAGATGGAAAAGGGTCCTACGATCCAACCCTGGCTACATCACACTATGGGTCAAATACCTTGACTTCCAACAAACTCGATTTGCTAGCTTCACATATGAGAATTGCCGTGCTGTTTTCCTGGGATGTCTAAGCATCAATCGATCCCAAAGTGACACTTTCCAAGGGGGGGTTATCAACATTTATATCCTTCTGCGTCTGAGCCTGTTTATGCGAGAATCAGGATATATTGAGCACGCTGTTGCCCTCTGGCAAGCTCTTCTAGAGTTCAACTTCTGCCGGCCCAAGGCCCTTGATGCCAAGGACAATGATTCTGCTGCTGTTCAGTCCTTTTCTGAGTTTTGGGATAGTGAAGCGCTACGGCTGGGAGAGCCAGGTGCAAAAGGTTGGGATAGCGCTGAAAATGAGTCTCCTACGACTAAGTCGGACCCGCTTATGCCAGTCGTTGACACGAACGCGATCTTTAATTCTTGGATTAAATCGGAACAGCATCTAATGCATCACTCATGTTTACCTGCGCGAACATTGGACGAGGTGCAAGAAGATGATCCGTATCGGGTGATATTGTCTTTTGATATTGCGGAGTTTCTGATATCGTTTCCTGAGGACGGACTGCGGGAACTACTCGTCGATGCTTTCCTTCTCTTCTGCCATCTACCACCGCTGCCCGGAGGCAGTAATGCGGATGTTATAGCCAAATGGTGCGAGGACCCGTTTATCCGCAACATGATCCTTGACCAAGCAAATGCCTCTTCTAAATGGTTTGACGCTATGTCTCATACTTCAGAGGACTCTGATATGTCGACGGTCACTTCCTTTCCTTATCCGAACTCTGCAGTCAATGAAGATAATATGTTTAACGACGGCTCTTCTTGGTTCTCGGCATTTCAGTCCTGGAAAGCTACATACGTTGACGGCACCGGACCGCTGGACGCTCAATGGGTTCGACGGGTCTTACGGCAACTAGTGGATCGCACAACCCAGAACGACAATCTTGCTTTGTACTCGGTAGGTCTTGAATATGTCTGCAACGCAAGTAGCGCTGTGAAGTATACAAAGGGCCTTTTGCGCAAACGTCCATCAAGTGTTCGACTATATAACGCTTACGCTCTGATCGAGAGTCGCCGAGGTCAGACCACCGTTGCCGAAAAGGTATGGACGACCACTTTGTCGATGAGCAAATCTTTCTCAGAGGAGGATAGGAGCAACTGTGTCTTGTTATGGCGGACGTGGCTTTGGGAAGCGTTGAAAAACGACGATATCTCCAAAGCAACTCGATTACTTCTGGCGATTCCTGAGAACTCCATCGATGTTGATCAACTATCCAGAGAGGCGCAGACGGCGAGAGATCTCAGTCCGGCGGAGTTCCTGAAAGTACAACGGGTAAGCTTCTTTCAGTCCACTCCTTTACTAGTATTTTAACTGACCACCTCTAGGCCCTTGTCACTGCCCGAGAACATGGACTGACCTTTCGCAATCCCACTGTTTTCACCAACAGCACGGACTGTCTCGCTCTTTTACTGTACCTCACTCGAGATTCCGATATCGAAAGCGCCATGGGCATCTATCGCACAGCCGCAGAGCGGCTTCAAACAAACAACCTCGAAAAGACATACTTATCCGAACTCCTCCACCAATCCAAAGCCCAGTTCCTCTGGCACCACATCTCCAAAACCAAAAAGTACAAACCAGCACTAGTCCGTGAAGATCTAACCGCCAGCCTCGCCCTGTTCCCGCATAATACCATCTTCCTCTGCCTTTTCGCCTATAACGAAGCTTGCTTCCGCATCGACGATCGTGTCCGAGTCGTCCTTCGGCAACACATCCACCACAACCACCACCACGGTTCTTCGGACAACACCAGCAATAATGTCCTAGGCCAATCCATCCTAACACCGCACTTCTTCTCCATATACAGCGAACTCCACCGCCCCGTCTCCGCAGGCTCAACCGCCCATTCTGCGCGTGCAGCGTTTGAAGCGGCTGTCAGTTCACGTTCGGGCCAGTATAGCGCTGCAATATGGAAACTATTCGTTCTGTTCGAGGTATCCTTGGGCCAGAAGGAGCGTGCGCGGGAGGTGTTTTATCGGTCCGTGCGTTCGTGTCCGTGGGCGAAGGAGTTGGTGCTTTTGGCGTTCAGGGAGGATGGGTTGAAGGAGGTGATGGGTGTGGGTGAGTTGAGAAAGGTGTGGAATATACTCGTGGAAAAAGGGTTGCGGGTTCATGTTGATTTGGGGGATGTGCTTGAGCGGATGGATGATGATGAGGAACGTAGAAGCGCTTCTGGTGATGATAGCGGCGATGATGACTTGTAGAGTACGATAGATATTCTCATGTATACTCTTATCCTAGATGATATCCATCTCAATTGATCTCCGGCACAAACCCCCTCTCCTCCCTCCTCTGCTTCACCCACGCCCCCAACTCATTCCAAACCGCCTCCTTCTCCGCCATCGACATCGTCGCCGCCAACCCACTCGTCGTCGTCGCCACAAACACTCTCGCACCCTTCCACTCCTCCCCATCCCCATCCTCCCCCTCTCCCGCCTTTATAACGCCCATATTCTCACTCTCATCTTGCCACCCATACCTAAACTCCTCCTTCTTAATATTCCTCCCCCTCCTCACCCTCCACACCGCCTCCCAAATACTCTTCCCCACCAACGCCACCGCCTCCGGCCTCCCCCGTCGAATCTTCTCCTCCAACACCGGCACACCCGCATTCATCTCCGCCTTGGACAGCATACTCGCATCGCGCGTCGGGCGGGCGACGATGTTTGTATTCCCTACGCCGTACAGGGCGGGCAAGCTGTATGTGTCGGATGGTGGGTGGCGGCGGGTGGTGATGCCAGAGCTGAAAAGGAGTTTCCAGTAGAGGTTGGAAGGGTGGGCGTAGACGAAGCCGGTTTGGCCGGTCATGATGCCTGGGTTGACGCCGATGAGGAGGAGGATGAGGTTGGGGGGGATGGTGTCGCGGAGGAGGCAGATGGGGGAGGCTACGGGGTCTTCGTTTTCGTCCTTGACTCTGGGTGTGGTTCTGGAGCTGCGAGTGCGCTTTGAAGGAGATGGTGATGGGGATGGATGGGGTGCGCGGGTGCTCGCGACCATCTGTAGGATCTGGGTGGACTGCGAACGAGTGATTCGTCGAGCCGTCGTCATCGGAGACGCTGGCTGAGAGGAGGAGTCTTCTTCATCTTTTATCTCTCCTTGTTCGAGCTTCCGCTTCAACGGCGAGGTTGTCGGGGTGCTCTTGGTCTTCGTAGGAGACATATGTACGTATTTGTCGAGGACGCCGTTGAAAGAGCTCACGGGCGCAGAGCTCGAAAAGTCCTCGTTGAGTGACGGCATCGCGATCCTTTCTCCCGTCCTCCTTGACTTCGTTCGTTCCAGGGCGTTGGTCTTCGAGGGACGTTGGAAGAGACGAAGTCACACTGCCCTTCGGACTGAAGCTCAAGATTTGGATTAGTGAAGCTTGCAAGAAGTCAATCTGGCAGCTGTCTTGAGGTTATTTAAACACCGTTGATGGCCAATGGGATCAGCCCGCGAGCCTTGTTGCCTGAAGCCAAATCTGACCGTTGTGGCGAGCGAGACGGCATCCAGGTACATACAACTCCGCGGTGCAATGAATGCACATCGCCGCATGTCGTTGGAGTATTGAGCTCTCTGAATAATTGATGGGCATCAAAAGTCGAGCTTCAACTTTTGCTGAGCATCATGTTGTCCTGAGAGACGGAGCTGCACAGGTTGGAAGCAAGAGATGAACCTTGCGGTGAGGTTATGCCGCGTTGAGACCGGATTGCTGCATTGTAGGATGAATCGCGATTTTTGATGAGTTTTGCAAACGTCCACATACTATACATATACAGTGATCATACAAGATAGTACTTTTCGGACGATATGTTCGTCAAAATTTCTGAATTTTTGGCTGTCTTCTACACTAGAGGTATATACTGCAACAAAAGCGTGCAGAAAGGGGCATCATGTCCAGAGTGCAGTACGCAAAACCGCGCAGCAACAAAACAAGCAAGAAAACGCTTCTCTCATAAATATACAAGTCGTCGAAACAGAAATTGAGAAGGAAGATAGATTGGAAAGAGATAAAAAAGAGAAAATGGGGGGGAAAAAACTGTCCAATATTTCCAGACAGTATATCATCACGATGCTGTCAACAACACACAAGGGGGGATCGTTCGTATCATGGTTTCATGCGGTGTGGGCTATCAAAGCCCAGAGCAGGAACAATTATCTCATTACACTTTCATAATTTGGCCGGGCCGTTTGGGCAATGTCCATGGTTCGGGGCAGACGACCTGATGGTACCAGATTAGCCGCGATTCATATCAATAGAGAGAAAAATATTGAATACATACCTCGCCTTCACTGTAGCCCCAGAAATATACAATCATTCCAACAATATAGTAGATGGCCGGATTCGTGCCCTGATAGAGCAGGGCGGCAAGAAGCGTGCTGACGGGGAGTAATAATAATCGGGCCTCGATGCTGCGATGGATCATGGTCCCAGCAACGGGCTTCAGAGGCCATTCGAGTGCGAGGCCGAGTAATCCAAATATCACGTTGAAGATCTGTAGCACGGGCACCGGTTTGACGGCGCCATCGAGATTCTTGGTGATGAAGTCCCAAAAGACTTTCGGCCAAAAGAAGCCATGGATGCCGGCGGCAAATTGGCCTGATCAGTGATGTTAGCAACGATACATGCACACAGTGTTCCAATGTTGAGAGCTTACCAAGGGCGGCGGTAAGGACGATGAGTCTTGCCAAATGGTTCTTGATTAACTTTCCCATCTTATCATGTCCTGGGTATCACAAAAAAGACAGCTTGCCCTTCCTCCTCCTGCACTCCCGACGAAAGCAAGCAGTAACACACAAACGACAGCGACGACAACGAAGACGACGACGATAAAAGAACGAACGAGGGTCTATGACGATCGAGCTCAGGGAGACACTGCGAGGACGATCATAGACGAGCAGTACCCCAGGGATATATTTGCGGTCTCAAGAGAGAGAGGTTCGGCATACGGCTATCGAGACAACAGCCAGGAAAGGGGAGACATGGCAATTGATAAACAGCAGATGGGATGATAAAGAGGGGGGAGCGAAACCACCAACGGGGAAATGCGGGTTGGGTTTGAGTCCCGCCGGTCACGGTTCGCCTCCTTAGCTATGCTGGAGAGAGATTTTTCTTTGCGTTGCGGATGATACAGTTCTGCGACAAGAGAGCCCAAGGAGCATGAGACAGCGAGGAGTCGCACGATGACCAAGTCGGAGGAGTTCTCTTTTGGATTCAGTAGCTCTGATTCTGCGGTCGCAGTTAGCATGAACGGTGTACCCCAAAACGTAATAGCAAGCCCGTGAGAGAGCAGAAATCGACGACTCAAGCTTCGTACCTGTTTCCCCAGCATGGTCAAGGCTCCTGGAATGACGGATTGAAATTTGTTAATGAGACTTGACTGCCCGGTTTCGAGAGGTATACTTTTTTGTCTTTGGGCCGTTCAAAGTCGCATGAGGGATGGAACTGAAGCACGGCGGCAACGAAGGCGTTAGAAACAGCGTCTAGATCTTCCACTCGGACGGCCTGTCAAGTAATTATGTATAATAATCGTAGATTAGTTGTATGATGATATGATCGTGAAGTAGAAGATCAAAAGTCGCTTCAGACAGAAGAATCGGACGACCCGCCAGCCGAGCGTCAACCCGGGCCATTTCTTGACCACGCCCGCTTATCAAGAATCAATCTTCTCGAACCCACGGCCCTTCATCGCCCACTCGCAGGGACTGCATGGAAGCCTGCATGACAGTGGCGGGAGCGCCGCCAGGGCGGGGAGTGGACGAGGGGGGTTTAGTGAGTTAGCGGCGGGCATGGGTTTGTGACGATACAAGTCAGAAAGTCCCAAGTCGCTAGCACCAATCGAGACCGCCAAGGGGGCCAGGGAACCGTCGTTATTGGCACAGCGGCCACCAGACGAATTGGACGGTGAGCGCAAGGATCTCGATGGTGCCGGATGTGATTGAGCATGGCCTTCATGCAGCGTGCGCGGGCGGTGGTTGGGCGCCACAGCAGCAGTGCAGCGAGATTGACTTGACACCGCTGGAGCCAGTCTGCATTATTGTGATTCTGCAGTTCATGACCAGTGTCTGTATGTAAGACTGTCGGAGTCTGTGATCGTTGGTGTACAGGACTTATGAGGATGATATTATCATCCTCTTGACACGAGCCGATATGATGTTGTCTGGCTGTGATTGAGTTGTTGATGTTCGGCTTCACTTTGGACCTTTTTCCTCATGGGGACACGGCCCGGCACCATCACGATCTTAACTTTCGTCTACAAACTGACTTCGACATCCACTTCGTCACACTCGTCACTGCATAGCATCTTCGTGATAACTAGCCGGGCATGCCGAGAGCAGACTCTTCACGGCGGTAAAGAGTCGTAAGGAGCACAGTGCAAGACTTTGCAGTTCACTTGCAAACCACTCCCATATCTACAGACGAACCGACACAGCATCGTCTCCGTGGTACAGCATCATTATCCCTCTTACAACTTCAAACCCCGTGCTCAAGGACAGAGATCATAATAACCGCCAAGTTGCCCTCGAGCCATACACTTCTCCCCCATGCCTTTCCCCTTTTCCGCCCAGATGCAAACCGTAGCCCATAATCCATTCCAACTCTTCTTCCCTCAACCACCAAACATCGTCGCATCAAGCGGTTGAAGCAGCACAGGAAACTCTCTCCTCCCTCGATATCAACTCCCATTGGTGAAACGCCATGTGGACCAGAGGGCGCCAAGGGTGCGATCACAGGGCCGGGCATGTTTGGGCGCTTGCAGAAGAGCGCTTGATAGGCCACGGCCGCTGGGGGAATCGAGAGCGTTTCTATAATTAACAAACATGTCAAGACTTTCGGTTCCTATTGAGAAGACCCGCTGCGGTGGCCATCGTGATGTTGGACGAGATGCTATGTAGATTCTTTTTCGTCTTCATCTTCTTGAGCAATCTCATCCAGAGTATTACTCCGCACGCCGGCGCAAGTAGTCAGGTTAGCTTGAGCAACTGGAGCACCAACCAGCAGCGCAGCTTTGCCAGCGTTGACTTCAGAAACGAGGACGCTTGTTGAAGTACTGTGGTTAGTTAGTTGTAGGCAGTTCTGTGCAAACATTCGCACAGTGCTTCTTCCGATAATGCGCCATGAACCACGAGGACGCAAGGGCTTCCGTCCGCAGCAGCTTTATATAGTAGTGGTTATTGTTCTCAACCAAACATTGATTCATGCACAGAAAATTCAGTTGCTAAGCGCCCCCGACTCGCTAGGGCAGTTGTCTCCTCCGTAAGTTGGCAGAAAAGACGTTGGGAAACGAATCATGAAGCCGGGAGCCACGATGTCAAGCGGACGCCTCCAAGGGCCATGGATCTTTTGACAGCAGCCTGCTCGCTAAAAATAAAGAACTCGTAGACCCGAGAGATCGGTGAATAAACACAGCATCCAGAGCCAGATAGAACTGTTCCGTGTCGAATCATGAGCGCAATCCGAGTTATCTCCGCCTGAGTGGACGTTTGCGAAATAGTTAGTTGCTTGTCGCGGACGGCGTCGTAGTCCAGATGCTTCAATCAAACGCGCGGGAGAGCTTTGTGCGGGTGCTTGGCCTGTGTTAGTCTGCTGGAGCTGCGATATCAAAAGAGTCGTATGACAGCCGAGTTGCTCGTTACGGTCACTTGGCCGAAGAGATTATTGACAGACAGACACAGAGAGAGAAGATCGAGTTGCTTCGCCAGGACCAGGATCTCGACCGCATCGCACCGCTGCTGGTTCATTCGGTTCATTCGACCCTGGACGCTGCGGGCAGATCACTGCAAACCCCCTTGTCTTCTTCACTCTCGTCAACAGCGCTATCACTGGACTCTGCACACAACAGACAATCGACATCTAAATTAGGACCCCAGGTTGCGTTCTGGCTGCAGACAAACTGCCAGTGTGTCTTGCAGGCCCCTGCAACATCGCATCCAACCTCGACGCTGCGTGGGTGGCTTAATCGCGAGACCTCACCACCACATTCAGCTTCACCTCCAACGGTGTCTCAACATCATGAGCACAGTCACCGCACTGCAATGACCGCGAGGAGACCAGGGCCCTTCAGATCTAACACGCAAAAGCCGGTTTTCTGATCTGCACGTTCTCTTTGGACCATAATCGGAATCGTTTGGCGTCGCATCAGTGCCGCAGAAGCAACAAGGCCAGACGACTTCTCCGACGTCAAGCTGAGACAACCAGCAAACCCGCAACACCCTCGAACATCTGATGCTGTCAACCCCAATCCAGACATTCACGACACAGCTTGGACTACGCTATTACGCCGATTTCTCCCTTTGAACGGTCATCTGGAACGTCTCCGCGTTAGCTTGTCCGCTTCTCATTGGCGACACCAGCCATACTACACGCTAAACGGGACAAGCTGCAACTCGCCCGCGTGCTTCAAAGCTTCGATTTTTGCTTCGAACTGGACATTTCAAAAGAAGATCTTCTTGAGCCAGAGCAAAAAAGCAAACTGAAAGACCTGACAGATTGCAAAAGAGACAAAAAAGAAGCTTCAAGTTTCCTTGTCCACACCTTGATTTCCTAATACATGGATAGCCACAAACGCTGGCGGCAACAAACTTTCAACACAGATCCGATCGGGGGACCCTGAGTTGTCCAAATCGAGTCTCGCGAAACCGTCACTTCACCGGAAGAGGAATCTCAGTGTGCCAAAGTCAACCCCCCTCGGGTGGGCGTCTCTGCCGCGGAGGTCTTGTCCTGTTTTTCCGCATTGCTGTTTTGGTCAATCTGGAACGATTCGATTCCTCCTTTAATATTGATGCACCCGCTTTGCTGGACCTCCCCAGAGATAATTACTATTCACCACCACCGGGCCTTCTTTTTACTCCGGCCATCTTATGTTATTGGTCTTTCTTTTCTACTGGCGTTCGTGCACCTTTTCCCTCCTCCCCCCCCCCTCCTCACTGTCGTTGACATCGCACTTTTGAAAGGTCCAGTGGACCTCTCTTGCTCTCGTTGATATCGATATCGTTCTTTTCGACTGCGTTTATGGGAATCTGACGAGGTTGGTATCATGGGGCAATCATGGAAGCGGCATTTTAGCGGCTCCAAACTGCTCTTCTATTTCATCTATCATGGCATGCACTTGGGTGTCTTCGCATACGGATGGTAAGCATTTCTCGAACAACCAAACCACTGAAGAAAACACGATACTGACAACTTCAACAGGTGGAAACAGGCGGGCGATATTCGACTGGCTCCGCTTAATACCCTTCAGTACTCAGTATGGATTTCGCGAGGAGCCGGTTTAGTTCTCTCAGTCGATGGTCTTCTCATTCTCCTGCCCATGTGCAGAACGCTTCTGCGATATGTGCGACCAAAGTTCAGATGGTTACCGCTGGACGAGTCGATATGGTTCCACCGACAGGTGGCGTATTCGTTGCTGTTCTTTAGTATTGTCCATACCGTTGCTCATTACGTCAAGTAAGCCATTCTCCAGATCGTGTCTACTTTGAATACCCTACTGACCCAAAATATAGCTTCTTCAACGTCGAAAAATCCCAAGTTCGCAAGGAAACCGCAGTTCAGATTCATTACACACAAGCTGGCGGAATCACCGGACATATCATGCTCTTGTGTATGCTGTTGATGTACACCACAGCCCATGCACGCATTCGACAGCAGGATTTTGAGGCGTTCTGGTACACACATCACCTTTTCGTTCCGTTCATGCTGGGTCTGTACACTCACGCGACGGGATGCTTCGTTCGAGATACCGTGGACCCCTTTTCTCCATTCGCAGGCGACGACTTCTGGACCCATTGTATTGGATACGAAGGTTGGAGATGGGAACTGTGGGGAGGTGGTATCTACCTGTTTGAGCGTCTCTATCGTGAAGTCCGCGCTGCTCGAGAAACGAAGATTACCAAAGTCGTCAGACATCCATATGGTAAGTCATCAAATCTTGACCTTTTGAGGGACACTCCATACTAACGCGAATCTAGACGCCATGGAAATCCAATTCAGCAAACCGAGCATGAAATACAAAGCCGGCCAGTGGCTGTTCATTCAAGTCCCCGGCGTCTCCCGCACGCAGTGGCATCCATTCACCATCACATCCTGTCCCTTCGACCCCTACATCAGCATCCACATCCGGCAAGTCGGCGACTGGACCCGCGCTCTCGGCAACCGTCTCGGTTGCGGCCCCAACCAAGCCAAAGACATCGACGGCCTCGACCCCCACGGCATGTACGAAATCGCCGTGCAAAACGGCCAAACCATGCCCAAAATCCGCATCGACGGACCCTACGGAGCGCCCGCCGAAGACGTGTTCGACAACGAAATTGCCGTGCTGATCGGTACCGGTATCGGCGTCACCCCCTGGGCCTCCATCCTCAAGAACATCTGGCATCTGCGCGCCGGCCCCAATCCACCCACGCGTCTGCGTCGCGTGGAATTCATCTGGATCTGTCGTGACACCAGCTCTTTTGAATGGTTCCACGCCCTGCTCTCCTCGCTCGAAGCGCAATCGGCCGCCGACGCGCGCGCCGGTCAAGAATTCTTGCGCATCCACACGTACCTGACGCAACGCTTCGATCAGGACGATGCGGCCAACATCATGCTCAACTCGGTGGGTCAGCAGGTTGATCCGCTGACGGAGTTGCGGACGGGTACCAAGTTCGGACGTCCTGATTTCAAGACGTTCTTCTCGGCGATGCGCACAGGCCTGGTGGATCAGACGTATATGACGGGCTTTGATGCGTCGTTGCGGACGGATGTCGGTGTGTACTTTTGCGGTCCGAATGCTGCGGCAAAGGAGATCAGAAAGGCGACGAAAGAGTGTACGACGAGAGAGGTGCGGTTCAGATTCTGGAAAGAACACTTTTAAAAGAGGAGGAGGAATTGGAGATGTCTTGCAAAAATATATACTCCCTCTTTTTTGTGCCATCTTTTGGTTTCAATCTTTCTTGTCCTCCTTTTTTTGGCTTATTATACACATATATGAATCTGTTTCCCCCTTCTCTTGGTCGTTTCCTCTCTTTCTCTTTTCATGAACCGTATGTCTCATGTCTTTCGATTACTTGTATACTTACTTGTTCCTGCTGTGTGGGTGGGAAAGCCACTTTTAACTATATCCTACTATATATTGTGCCTGTCAATTGACGAGACGATTCTCCTTTGCTTCTGATCTTGCCTTTTGTCTTTTGACGCTCTACATGAAGCTCTTGCGGAGGGCTGGTCCCGATTGATTGAAAGATCATGAGCTCAAATGTAGTTAATTTGAGGTAATCATGTGTAGACACATAGATGCTACATACATAGTTGCTGGAAACAGGAATAGCTATAATCAGCTAGTAGTGAACACGGCCGAGCGTGAAGACCATCCTTTCCACAGAGATGAGAATATTTCTCAATCAAGACACGTTTCATCATGTCATATCGTTATGCAGAGTACTGGATCTTTCAAAGATCATTTGGTAATCGCCCTTAATGTTCATGCAGGAAGGGGATTGTTGGCAAACCCAATGCCATCAGTTTAACGGGTAATGTAAACTCCCTTGGAGTCGTTCTGTGTAGCGTTCCGTTCCCGGGTCTATGTATTATTCCAGACGTCAGCTTCGATCCACGACATGTATTTCCTGTTCATCCAAGACGGAAAAGAAGGGGTGAAGTAGACATACCTCGCTCTCTTGAATCTCTCCCCTCTCCAATATCTTCGCAATAACCTCTTCATCTTGTGACGTGCCAAACTCCTGCTCCATCAACGCCCGACTCGCACCGTCAAGAATACCCGTGGCTCCACGTCTAACATTGCATTCATTATCAGCCTCATTATCCCAACTAACAACGTAGACTAGATCCAAGGGGTGGACATACCGATGCGTAACATGCACCTTAAACCCATTCACCACCTGTGCCAACGGAATCGAGCGGTCCTTGCGCCATTTGCGGACAGAGTCGGTGTCGTCGACAAACACGATCCAGTCGTCATGTTCGCCCTTGTAGAAGACCTTGTAAACGTCGACGTTGCCGCGAGTCATTGTTGCGAGTTCTCTTCAATGGTTGCTTGTGTATGTGTTTCTAGTTTCGAGGAACTGAGAGGCTTGATGGCAGTTGTTCGTGGAAGTCAAGTAGCAGTAGAAGCTTTATAGTTCCGATTCGAGTATAAAAGCAATCGTACGATCGGAAAACAGTAGTAGCAGTAGTAGTAGCAGTAGTAGTAGCAGTAGATTGATTGATTTAAGTGAGGTTGTTCTAGTATCACACTCTTTCAACTGAGAGATCTCGAGAAGCCAGCTAGATTATATACACCCCATCACCCATCACCCCACCAGACCTTGGAATCATGGATTCGACATCATTCCCGCCTCGATGTTGGCCAGAATACGGCGAGTTACTTGTTCTGGTGCTACAGATTGGCGGGCACGGCGATGTCACTGCCCACCTCAACGACGTCATCTCATGCGGCTCCCCACCAACAAGGAACATTCCCTAAACTTCGGCTTCACTTCATCACTTCATCACCAGTGCGATCAACGTCAATTGACCAGTGATTTACGGCTGTCTAGGGGATGTTGCGTAAGGACTGTGATGCATACCGTAAGGCGATCACTGTGACACTCGGTAAGACTGTTGAGCTTGACAGAATCTCCTTTGCTTTTATTCTTTTCTAGCTCCACCGTATGGGATCTCAGATATCAAATTAAAAGCCTCCAAAATCAACCTGGCGAAGCGAACCCATTTGATCATGAAAGCACTTTCCTGCAAGGGTATTAAAGTGCTGCTTGTTAATCTTCTTTTCCTGAATTCTCCCCATCACCTCAACCCCTGAACTCCCTTAGACGTAAGCATACCACAACGAATCTGCAATCCTTCGTCATGCCTCCACAGAATTGAACCGACGCGATTTTCCAGGGGACGTGACTCTGTTAAAGATAGCCACGCTGAGTCTCTTGCGCAGACTTGGTCTATCCACCTTAGGTGGACTTTGTTTTTCTCCCTCAGTCACTGCCTGCTTCAGGACATTTGACCGTCTCTTTCTAAGTGCCATTAGGCCTCGTCGTGGACTGCTTGGGGCCCTTCGTAATCCGCCGTTGACATCGAACTTATCGACTGCTTCATCGGGATATGCGTCCATAGCGTTAGGTTCGTTTGTTGCGTCTTCAGCAGGATTAACATCTTCCTCCTTGTCGTAGTCCTCCTTTGCAAGCGTGAATCGTTCTGGGCTCTTTCGCTTTTTGGAGCCACGGCTGCTGGCCCGCCGAGCAAAGGCAGGAAGGTTTGAAAATGTGCCCATCAACGCATCGGTTGAGGCCCGTACAAAGGATTCTGGTGGCATACCGGGATAAGGAAGTATATCGTGGCTCCAGATATCTGCAAGCCGTTTCTCGATTTTGATTCTCTTTTGTCTTTTTGCTCCGACGACTATCTCGCGTCGTGGATTCTGTAATGATTGTGTTCTGTTGATCGGCGGGGCGATTGGTAGAGGTGCAACGGGGAGAGCGGCTGTGCCTTTGATATAGATGCGCAGACCGTTCAAGTTTGCTACTACCACCAGCGGGCCGTGAATCGAAGTACGGCGTGCCACACTCAGTAAACGTCCATCAATCAATGCAGCCTGCAATGGCTCCATGTCGAAATATACGACCGTTTCCTCAACTGGACTGGCAGCGGATCCTGGTTCTGGTTCTTCTAGTATGTTTATTTGTCTTTCCAAATGACTGATCCATTCAGTCTCTTCTTTTTCAGAGCAAGCACTCAGAACCAATTCAAAAACGTCTGCTTTTGAACCGAAAACCAATTTCCAGGTGTATGGCGCTCCAGAGCAATGCAAGCCTATTGAGAGCGTTAGTATACCACACGGTAGCTTCCAGGTAAAGGAGAACTGACCTATGCCGTTTGTCTTCCCTTCCAGCTTTGCCTGGCGGATCGAAATGATGGCTTGAACGTCGAACTTTTTGGGTTCAGAATTTCTAGTAGCAAGAAGTAGATGGGATTCGAAGAGTGCACAAAGCATGTAGCTCGCAGTCACTTTTTCGCCATTCTGATACACAACGTGAAGGACTCCACAAAGTTTCATGGCCCCGTATATCCTGAATATATTCCGTTGTTCCTGTGTGTTAGGTTAGCTATCAATTCATCATTTTCGGCTAGGAGATTCTCACAGTGATACAAGGGAACTCCAGCTTGACCTGGAGCTTCATCGTGTTCCTTGCACGTTCAACAGCGGCAGACTCGGGCTGGGACAAATTTACTACTGTTATAGCCGCTTTCACTTCCTCAGACGCCTGGTGAAGAGCTGCGTGTGCATCGGGGTATTCATCTGATGGAGTGGACTTCATCAAACTATCTAAGAACAGCTGGTATTTGCAAATCCTTTGCACCGGCTATCAAACTTGATATCAGCATATATCGACTTCTTTATTGAACTGGAATTACCTACCTGAATCAAAAAATCGTGGATGGTGTATCCCTGTTTGGCCATTTTCTCTCTTTGATTGAAAGGTTGGACATTTCGGACTAACGCCTCGACTCCTCGCTCGTATGCGTCCCAGGCCTCTTTCGATTGTCTCAATACTTCGAGCTCGGCTTGAAGGAATGGAAATGCCTTGAAATAATCCTTGTAAATAGGGAACTCGACGAACTGCGGAGCGTTTGACGTTAGCAAAGTACAAATATTGTTGGAGTATCCTGGGTGAGACCTTACATGCTCTCTCAGTATGGCCGCCACCTCCTCGACCTCGTTTGCCGTCGCCATGTATCCTCGCGCTAGCGAATCTGCTCTACCACGTCGAAGCTTGGCAGTCAAAGGGTTCAGAATGCTGCCCGTTCGTTTTAGTGGATGTGCTTTGTCTATCATGGCCAAATTTGGAACTGAAAGAGGTCGCGTTTTCCGCCTTTGAAGACTTTGGAGTAATCTTTGGTGCAGCGTAACCAAAGAGTTTATGGCCTGATGGGCGCCGGCGGGACATATAAGCGTGAGACCAATCCCCTGACCTTTAGTTAGTATGGTATACAGTGTCGTACTGCAGATATTCAGGGGGACTAACCTGGGAAAGGTTCTTCAACATGATCAGATATGACATCTCGGTGGTAATCATCTCTTCAATGACGCGATGTCTATTTATACCTCTCTTCATTTCGTCGCCATTATAAGGAAATGGGAACCCGAGATTGCTGTTGTCGACTGACGATCGAGGATCAGAGCCTGAGAATGTGCTGCTTCGATATCTGCTGCTTGTTTGCGTATTTGATCTGGATCGACCGGACGTAGAAAGACTCTTCATGCTCATGATGCTCTTCACACTTGTACCGATTGTTTTCACCCTGTGGAGGAACGAGGAGGAAGACGAGACAGACTCGTCGTCGCGGCTAAGTCTCTCGTTATATGTCCGGTAGCACTCGTCCTGAGCTTCGTCGTCTGGCCAGTTCATGACGTATCGCGTTGGTCCTTGAGAGATGCTGGACCTGAAGCCGCGGGAGGGGCGAATATATGGCTGACGTTCCGCCGACCCTCGCTCTGACCCGACTGTGCCATGGTCGGATTGGCCGATGAGGTGGAGGGCGCCCTCGCTGACATAGTTGTCGACGACGAAGCTCTGAACCGAGACGCTGTCCGCAGGAGTTGAATACATTGTGCTGGATGGCCTCGACAACAACAAAAGTTGGTATAAAGTGAGCGAGGAAACGATGCCTGAAGAGATGCACAGGAGAACAGAAAAGAATTTTCTGTTTTCCTGTAAACATCGCATCGTGGGATTCGCCCTAATTAGGGAAAGGGCGACAGAGGCTCGGCATTGGGTCAGGAGGGCGGCAAAGAACAATGCCCGCGTAACAAGAGACACCCCTCACGCTCTCCTGCGAGCGTGAGGTCTCTTGCACGCACACATTGCTCCCGTGCCCTTTGATTGTCACCCGCTGCATCCCCTGCTGGGCTTCATGACTCCCACCGACGAGCGATGGGAGGAGCCGCAATTCAGGGGAGTCGCCTGTAGGGCATTATATATATATTTATATAGAGCAAATCGCGCTCTGGAGTTCGTGCAGTTATATAGCCATGCGTTGGTAAGTGGGCTGATATCGATGGCTTTAGGGCAGCTGAACTAATATATATAGGTTGGATCTCCAGGCGTGTCCGCTGCATTGTCTCCCGGCGAGCGTTATATATATAGAAGAGTTGAGGCCATCCAGACACAATCGGGTCTATATAGGTCAGAGTCGAGACGGGTATATACGAGAGAAGGGTTCCAACCTAGGCTCGCATTCGGATCGACAAGGTGAGCTACCTTCCCACATCCTCCAAATCTCCCTTGGTGGAAAGAGCTGGATTATTGCGAATGGCCAGGGTATACACCAGTTGGGAGCCCTTTTAGCCGTAGGTCAAAGGAGAACGCGAGCCTCAAACGACAAACGGCAATTCTGCACACCGGGCTGCACATCCTAGCACGCACTATGCATCAGGCGAACTTCCAGATCGCCGTTTCTTCTCACGAGTCTGAAAACAATATATGTTAGCTGGGTTCTTACAATTAGTTTTCGATTGTTTGGAGGCGAGAAGAAGAGTATATTGACCCCATGTGCGATGCTGGATTTATTAACGGGTGCATCACCACTGACCATCGTTCAACTTCCTAGAGCAGTTCCGATTCGCACCCTGACAGTCGATAGGGATCTTCATGGCCTAACGGCATGGCGAGCTTGAGAAGATCACGTCGTTCCAGTCCGGACACATTCGCCTGTTTATATAGTCGCTCTTGTTTGCCCTTTAACGGTATTAAATATCAGCTACTATACACGGACTTGTCGTTAAAACTCCAGCATTTCGCAGACCTTGCCTTTTGATACGCGCCGTTCCGTAAACAAAGCAAATCTGTTGATGTTCTCCCGTCTCCTGAGGCGTAAAAGGGGCGTGAGTACCGAAACTGAACGGGGACATGCTGACTTAGACTGAAGAAGTTAGGACATTGACGACGACTGACTTCAATGTTGGAGAAAACCTTGACATCTTATCAAATTCTACACGCGTTCTCCATCTCTTATAGCCATATTAGTCAGGCTCTCGTGGTGAATACGCGCGACTCGTCGTCGCGGTGAAGTTGATGCCAAGCGATTTGGATGGGAAGCGCCAAGACCCTAGAGACTCGCCGAAAGCTTCTGTCGTCATATTGTCCGCCCTCAATCATCGACAGCTCAAATCAGTTAATGCGATGGGTTACTCAAGTCACTCTTGAAGTAAAACAGCACCTCGAACGGGTCTAGCCACCAGCCTCTTGTCATGAGGTTATAACCACTTTACAAGTTGAACCTCTGATATGGGAATACCCATGGATGACTTACACGCACCGACAGTGCCTTCGGGCCCCACCTCCCAAATGGGAGGGGAGCGAGATATCTCGAAGCTGACAATGAACCAGCTGTTTAGAGAAAAGGAAAAGCTTGAAGCTGAACTAAAGCTGCTTAGTGAAGTGCTTCAGTCCGTAAGGATACCATCTCCCCTGATTTCTCCTGATATGGCGCAAAATGGGTGCTTGAGCTGACACTTTCGTCTCCCGCTTAGCATGGAGTAAACATGGAGACGCCTCTGCTTACACTCGATGGATATCCAAGAGATGATCTCGACATTGCACAAAGTATGTGCCTTACATCTCCTTGATTTCAGGAGGCATGGTTGCCTAATATCTTTCCTACCCCCTTAGTTCGCACGACAAGAGCGCGAATCATACATCTCCGAAACGACCACAAGGCAGTGATGGCCAAAATCGAGCTAGGAGTCCACGCTTACTTTGCGGACATCCGAGCTCGCGAAGCCCGTGGCGAAACGTCACAAGTACCGCCTACCGCACCTGAGCTGACTGAGGATATGTCGTCAGGTCAGAACCAGTTGCCTGAAACACCGTTCGCCAAGGTCAACAGTGTGGCGGACGGGAGTCCAGCAGCACAGGCGGGCCTGAAAGTGGGAGACAGAGTCCGCAGCTTTGGGATCGTCAATTGGATGAACCACGAGAATCTGAGGAAGATTTCTGAAGTGGTTCAGAATAACGAAGGAGTGAGTGTTTGCCTGACAGAGACGCACATTAGTAATACAGAGGAGTTGGCTAACAATGTCGCGTGCAGATGCCCTTGATTGTCAAAATTGAACGGGCTACAGGATCTGGCCAGGGAGCTACGAATCTCAGCCTACGGCTGACTCCTCGCCGTGACTGGGGAGGACGCGGGCTCCTGGGATGCCACCTCGTTCCCATCTAATGAGCGACATCTTCTGCATAAATCTGGTTCTGACATTGCACTATGCATGAGAATTGGTACCTCCGGATGAGTATTCATGGCTGGACGGAAGAGAAAACCAGTGATCCTCTTGCGGAAAGGTTCAGGAGCTCCGGACGCATTGCTGCCTAGGCCGCTGCAGGAGCAGCAAATGGGCCAGCGTTTCACGACGAACCTACCAGCGCCCAGTATGTTAAAGAAAGGATTGAAGAAAAGCTGAAGATATCTCGGACTGGTAGCTTGCCTGTGTCCCGAGGCTCTAGAACGTAGTTAGCAGCAAATCATAGCGCTTCTCACCATAGCAACGTCTCTATCTGTTGTGATCGTCTGCTGCTGATGATACAAAGCGGCTCACCGCCCGTTCTGCCGACGCTGACTCAGCATCCCACCTTGCCAAGCCAGGCAGCAGAAAGGCCGTCACGTGACCGACAGCCCACCCAAAAAGTTGTTTTTGTTTGGCGGCCAAAGTCAAAGAAGTTGCTCCTCCTGCCGGTAAAATTCCATCCATCACCACCAGCGCTATAAACACCATCTCCCCCCTTCACTCCACCCGCTGTCAGTCCTCATCCACTCCTCAGATTCAAGCAACAAAGCTCAAGCGCTCTCAGCAACTTGATATAGCTGTACTTTGATATAGCTTTCTCTGTTCTCATTCCTTTTTTTCTCTTCATACTAAGCTCACATACCCCGTCACCATGGCTGCCCCCACCCAAGGCACACCAACCTTCAAGCTCGTCCTCGTCGGCGATGGTGGTACTGGAAAGGTAAGATACTATCGCACGAGCTCACTGTTGCGTGTCTAATCTTTACTTTGATGGATAATGCGTTGCGAGATGCTCGCCGCTAACTACCCCGCGTTGGCCACCTTCATGTCATGCCCAACGGGAATCTCGGTTGATATCACATTGATGTATGGATAATTAAGTGCTAACTCTCTGCCTACCTTTTGCTATAGACCACTTTCGTCAAGCGCCATCTTACTGGTGAATTCGAGAAGAAATACATTGCCACACTTGGTGTCGAAGTCCACCCTCTCGGTTTCACCACGGTACGTCATGTTCCCGACCTGAGTCGCGTGCTTATTATCAAAGTCCGTTCGCCTTTGCTAATGGTGTATAAAGAACTTGGGCCCCATCCAGTTCGACGTGTGGGATACTGCCGGTCAGGAGAAGTTCGGTGGTCTCAGAGATGGATACTATATCAACGGCCAGTGCGGTATCATCATGTTTGATGTCACTTCCCGTATTACCTACAAGAACGTCCCATCCTGGCACCGTGAGTACACTCCAATTACGTTTCCTGCTATATATAGCGACTGACCCGTGATGACAGGTGATCTTACCCGTGTCTGCGAAAACATTCCCATCGTCCTTTGCGGCAACAAGGTTGATGTTAAAGAACGAAAAGTGAAGGCCAAGACTATCACCTTCCACCGCAAGAAGAACCTTCAGTACTACGATATCTCCGCCAAGTCCAACTACAACTTCGAGAAGCCTTTCCTTTGGCTCGCCAGAAAGCTTGTTGGCAACCAGAGCTTGGTAAGTCATGCTATATATGTCAATGAATGTGGTCAGAAAATCGAAACTAATATGAGTACCAGGAATTCGTCGCTGCACCCGCTCTTGCCCCTCCAGAAGTCCAGGTCGACCACGCTCTCCTCGAGGAACAGCGCCTTGAGATGGAACGTGCCGCCCAGATGCCTCTTCCAGATGAAGAAGATGGTGATTTGTAAATTTGCTATTGTTTACGCCCAGCATTGATAGGGAGGATCGGGGTTTATCGAAACGCGAAAGGCGACACGGATCGAACGGAATCCTGTTGCGGCTGCGAAGTTTTCCATGACATGAGAAATATTTTAGACGGCAGGATGCGAGAGAGAGAAAAGAACCCAAATCACCCTATTTGAATTTTAATGGAGCTATGGATTTATGCGAAGAATGACAGGTCGGGAAGAAAAATTGAATGCCCTGTCCTACTACTACTACTGAAATGGAAGTCTATTAGGCTCTTTTTATGACGAGAAAAGGTACTTATGACTTTACACGTACCTCGAGTAAAAATAATTATGCGGTTTGATACAATGAAGCAGTGAGCTTGAGTCGGATCTTCGCCTGTTGTGTTGATAACAAATGTGATTTGAACGTGTTAAAGCCGCGTCTTAAAGAATCCACATATAGGGCTGGAAGCTTAATACTGTCGTTGGACCCCCAAGGTTGGTACTTCAGCAAGGGTCTTGAAGCATGTCATGCTGTAGTCAACTGTCAGACTGCCACACAGAGTCTGTCTATTGCTTCCATATATGCAAGTAATTATAGTAGCTGCACGAGCACAAGTATTAGCGCAATTCGCAAGAATTGTGGTCAGAGAAGCATTGCCTACTGAGAAGTTTAGTGCCTTCATAACTGCAGCCAGTGATTATTCCGTTGATCTATACAATATGGTAACAGCGACTGCCACCCTTGAAAATTCAAAGAAAACAATGCACAGAATTGTATCAAAAGCGAAGACCAGAAATTGACGAGTAGTAAGCAGATATTTCCTTCCATTCCATTCCATTTGCCTTCCTTTTTTGATCAGACGAATCCCCCGTCGACGCATTTCCTGCGTGAGCCCTACTGATGCGATGTTGAAATAAGATGATCCGCCCGAAACGTGTAAGAGTAAAATAGCAAAATAGGAAAAGAAGAAGTGTGAAAAGTAAGGGGTTCGTAGAAGAACGGGAAAGGTAAGAAAGAGTTGCAGCAAAGCACAATGAAAAGGGGTATTAGAATGTTTGGTGCAAAAAAGAGGAAGTAACAAGAAGCAAGATACCGCCAGTCACCTCGTGAACATCCTTCGTGAAATAAGAAAAAAAAGCGTAAACGTGCCAGGAACCCTCAGCTAGTATCATAGGACTGAGATAAAGACAACTGGAATGTGATAGAAGCGGCAATCATGGCCAGTCGGGCGTAGTGTTCCCTTGAACCTCTGTAAAAAGATGGCCGCGAGCCACCTTAAGCATGTCGTTGGATGCCCTAGAAACGAACAGGTCAGTATCACCACTCACGCCGTCTACCACTGCGACCCAAAAGTCTGAACTTACAAAGAGGAAAGCAAGTTCACGAGTCCCCAACCGACCCAGACTTCGACTAGCCTTCTCATCCAATGCACTCTCAATCAACTCCCTCTTCTTCTCCTGCAGCTCCAGAATACGATCTTCAACCGTATTCTCCACCAAGATCCGATGCACCACGACGGGCCGAACCTGCCCAATGCGATGAGCTCGATCAATCGCCTGATCCTCAATGTACGGGTTCCAGAAGGGATCAAAGATAATGACGTGAGACGCAGCCACCAGATTCAGTCCAGAGTTTCCTGCTTTGAGGGAAACGAGCATAATCTTGCAGTTTGGATTATCGGTGAATTCGAGTACCGCCTCGTTACGCTGGACGGGGGTCATACTGCCGTCGTAACGCTTGCATTGCCAACCTTCTCTCGAGATGGGGACTTCCAAGAGATCCAGCAATGTAGTGAATTGACTGAAGATGATTGTCTTCTCGCCCTCGTTCTGGTTATGGATATCCTGAAGGATTTCCATAGCCTTGTCGATTTTGGCGCTCGTTTCCCATGTCTTCTCTAAACGTCGTAAGTATCTTCGTTTCGCCTTTGCATTCTTCATCGATTCCTTCTTCAGATCTGCCATGTTCTTCTTCCGCGGAGCTTTTCCCTTCCGCTTCCTCTTCCTACCACTGGAGCCTTCATCGGGGACGATGAAGCCGCGTAGGGTCCCATCGTCTGAAGAATCGTCACTCTCACTATCACTGTCACCGTCATCATCATTATTCGCCTTATCCTTGGCTTGGGCCTCGTCTTCGCCTTCTCCAGCGACGTGAACTTTCTTAAACGACATGTTATCCGTGATTTTCTTTGGATCAATCTTAGTACGGCATTTTGGGCACTTGATCTCAACTGCGCCGTCAATGCCCTGAGCTACGCCTTGGGACGGATCTGAGATTCTTGCAAAGCATTCTGCGCAAATGCAATGTCCACAGGGGAAGAAAATAATAGCGTTCTCCACGGCATCGATGCAAACTGGACATTCGGAATCCTCGTTCTCTTTCAGACGATTGACGACCTCGGCGCTCAGTAACTTAGCATTGGCGACAAGATCAATTTCCTTGGCTTCAGTGACATTGACGTTGTTCTCCGTCCCGGGGAATTGAATCAAATGCGGATGGCAACAAACTTGGCGAAGCCGTAGCAGCAACACCAGAACGTTAGAATAATGATGTCCCACCGTTCCGGCTTTGAGATATTTATTGAATTGCATTTGACTTGATGTCTCGAGAGCACGATAGATTTCCTTCTCGTCTTCACTGAAAACCACATGAACTTTTTCCGTTGTTCTGGGTGGCAATTGCAAAATTGGCTTGCCGTCGATTTTTGATGTCTTGGTTCGACGGAGGAGAATGGCCTTCAGCAAAGCTTGCAGCTTTTGCATGGCGCGCTCCTGGTCACCTCGCTTCAGTGGGGTTGTGAATGTCTGCAGTAAATTAGCATGCGCTCAGGCTAAAAGACATGAATTAATTTACCGAATTGAAAGCTTCGAGATTATTATAGGGACCGATTCGAAGAAAGCGGAGCAGTGAATAAAGTTCTCCGATGTTGTTCATCATGGGCGTTCCGCTCATACACCATCTATAGATGGATCTAATGGCGCAGCAAGCTCTTGCGGCTTTGGTGCCCTTGTTTTTTATGCATTGAGCTTCATCGATAATGACGCGGTACCATTTGGACGTGTCCCCAAGGATAGGTAATCTCTGGCTCAAAGGGTGTCTATCACGAAGACTAGGGTTGGATTTCGTGATCTGTTCGAGCTCCTCTTTACGCTTCAGTTCGGAGGCAAGCGTACCAAACGATATCAATACAACATCGTACTTCTTCAGTTTTTTGAACTCCGTGACTCTTTTATCGCCGTGAAGAAGGTAAACAGAGAGCTGATGGCGGCCACCTTTCAGTTTCTGTTCAATTTCTCTCTTCCACTGGTGCATCAAAGAGACGGGGGCGACGATGAGGGTTGTTTTTCGTTCGGGATCAGTTGACCGTCGTGATACCATGAGTGCCAGAGCCTGAATGGTTTTCCCAAGGCCCATATCGTCAGCCAGTATACCTCCCTTATTAGAGCCCTCTTCCATGGATTTCATCCACGCTAAACCAAGTTTCTGATGCTCCATTAGCTTGTACTTCAGAGCTTCGGGTGTGCCTTCGCGATTGTTGTTTAACTCCTGGTCTGGCCGAATGTTGTCCAGAAGGTTCGCTAATTCTTTCCTGATCTCTTCTGGGGTTGAGGCAGCGTCGATATTATGCATTGAACTGTTATAGATGAGAAATTAATTGACATGTTTAAAGAAGTGAAAACGAAGTGAAAAGCTCAACTTACCCTAGGCGATAAAGTGGGTTCATCATGGCTTGCGCAGATTTCACAAGATTATCACTTGCCAAAGCAGCAGCTCGCAGAAACTCGACATCAGCGCCATCGTCATATTCATCATATGGATCATGCTCATCCGATGGATCGTAGTCAGCCCAAGGATCATATTCGTCGTATACTTCCCCGTCAATCATATGACTAGGAAGAGCGCCCGATATGAGGCCTGGGTTGCGCTTCTGATAACCCATTGTCTGGCTCTGCGGATGGGGGTAAGGGTGCGGTTGCGAATAACGCTGATACGGGTCATACATCGCATACTGGTTGGGAGGTGGTTGTTGATGAGGCAATTGCATCGCAGGATTAATATTCTGATAATTTAGTCGAGCTGCTAGAGCAGGGCGACTGGGCGGGGCAGGCCGGCTACTCCCTGTGAGATCGATGACATCCATACGATTATCTGCGGCAGTACGGGCAACGGGGTTTCGAGGTCCAGGATTCATGTTTGGCGGCGGTAAAGAGTTCGGAGCAGACGATTGGGGCGCGTAAGACTGTGGTTTGTGAGGTTGCGGTGGGTAGGGCTGTGGTGTGTAGCCCGGGTTTCGCGCAGGAGCCCGCATTAATGAACTTTGTTGCAAACTGGCCGATGGTTGAGGACCGGCTCGAGGGAGCGATGGCGCATGCAAAGGCTCTGGTTCGTATAAGCTCTCTTGGAGAGCTCTAGCTAGCACTTCGTCGCGACGTTCCTGGTCTCTGCGATGTTGCAACCACTTCTCCGCTTCCATTGACTCTTGCTGAATTGCTTCCAAATCTTCATCTTCCGACAGACCAAGCTCGTGGAGGAAGTCCTCACGATCGCCCTGGGACCCCATTTTGTTTTCACGTCGATAACACGTTAAAAAACGCGACAGAACGGTGGGACGACGTTTTCAAGCGTTAGGTTTCAAAAAATATCATTGGTGCTTTTCTGGGCTGCTTGCAGGTAAGAACTGTCCGCTTGGCATGGTCCTCAGCTATTGAACTCCCTAACTCAACTGATAGTTCAAGAAGAAGGAGAAAAAAGACACCACTGACACCATGGCCACCGCTAAGACGAGAGAACAGCGTGCGATAGAGGGCCGGCAGCTCAGCTTGAGATGCAGTTGATATCGAATGCACAATGAGCAAATCGCGCCAGGGGCCCCGGAGTACGCTAAGCCATACTAGGACTAGTGGCTACGCCAGGCACCAACATTTACTAGTCCCGGTGCGGATTAGCGTAGGGCGTCGACCTCTGCTCCCCCACTCGGCGCGGGCAACATCATTCGCTGCGAGAACACGAGACGAAACGACGAGCCTCGAGTGCGGTGCTGGTCGCCGTGAGATCAATGTCCGCCAGGAATCTTTCAGTAGTTTTCAGAATCTTTATATCTTCATAAGCTGCTCTCACGGAGAAGGCCATGGTCGACGTACAGTACACTGCTCCCGCCTTCGATCCTGAGCTCGTCGAGATTCCCGGATGTATCTGACATAGATACCTTCATAGTAACAAGCTGCGAGGAGGCGCAGATGCACGCCTTGATATAAATACAGGAGCCAACTGTTACCGTCCCACGAACCTCAGTTTCCGACAGCATGAGCGCCGTCAATTCCTCGCGCCCGACCGCGCCGCAACAGCCATTCGCTATGCCAACGCAGCCATCCACATCGCAGCTCAGCAATGAACACCCAAGCGCGACGAGCAATGCCTCTACCAATGAATCACAGCCCAACGAGAGCACGTCTGGATATGTTCCCCGCCCCAAACGGATTGCCTGCACGGTCTGCAGACGGAGAAAGCTACGGTGTGATGGAAAGAAACCCAACTGTGGGAATTGTGCCCGCTTGGGCCATGAATGTGCATACAACGAAGTGAGGAAAAAGAGTGGCCCTAAACGAGGATACGTCAAGCAACTGGAAGCTAGATTAGGTATGCTCCCAATAACGCCAGAGTATGTGAATGGTTGCTGATGTTTGTGATTGATTGCGAGCTGTAGCTCAGGTTGAGACACTCCTCAAGGGACAGGATGCACTAGACGGCGTACAGAATGCGGAATCCACGCAAGATATTCAACCAAACCCGTTATACAATGCGTTCACGACTGAGCCTTCTCACCGGACTCCGCCGTTGAACTCGACAAAGCCTGAACCGATCATACCATTTGGTGCATTTACGGATCTGCCGTCGAACCCAGCTGGCCTCACCGAACCTGGTCTCGCGTCGAGAGACGACTTTTCTTGGGAAATGATTAGCATGGGTCTGGAGGAGCCTCTTCCGGTGCAGGAGGTTATAGATGAATTGTAAGCTCTTTCTATGTGAAACGTACAAACGCAAAGTCTAATTACGAACTATCTAGAAACGAAATATATTTTCAGAAAATCCACCCTTCATGCCCTATGATTCATAGGCCAAGGTACTATGCAGCCATGAATCTTTCACCGCCGCAGCGCCCTCCGATCTGTCTACGATATATGATTTGGGCACTTGCTGCGGCCACTACGGACCGGTATCAGTCTCTTCATCCACATTTCTACAATCGCGCGCGAAAGTATGCAGAAATAGATGAAATGAAGAGTCTTGGCGAGCACATGGTTACCGTCGCGCATGCCCAATGCTGGTGTTTAATTGGGACGTACGAGTACAAGATGATGTACTTTCCACGAGCATGGATGAGCACAGGGAGAGCCATGAGGCTGGCCTTGATGATGGGGCTGCATAGACATGATGGTCCTGGGTTGGATGTCAAACAGTGTTTACCACCGCCTCGCGATTGGACAGAGCGGGAAGAACGGAGGAGAACCTTCTGGCTAGCATTTTCACAAGACCGTTACGCCTCGATAGGAACGGGGTGGCCTATGATGGCAGATGAAAGAGATGTAAGCCCCTTGAGCACTGCTACTGGTCTCCCAAAAATATCAATAGTACTAAACACCAACTTGCTAGATTCTGACATATCTCCCCGCTTCTGATGAGGCGTTTCTCAACTGTCGCGCAGAAAAAAGCGTGTCACTTTCAGACGCTCTGTCTGGCCAGGGCGTGTCTACACTCTCATCTTTTGCTGCCGCTGTGGTTCTCACCTGCCACCTGGGTAGGAACCTTCATCATCTCCATCGTCCCTCGACGAACGACAATGATCACGATCTCAATGGAGAATTCTGGAAGCGTCACCGGGCTCTGGATAATATTGTCCTCAACACATCCCTTTCTCTTCCCAGTCATTTGCGGTTACCAGAAGGGCTTAATGATCCCAGCGTCGTCTTCTGCAACATGTGCATCCATACCTCCACCATTTGCCTTCATCAGGCTGCTATTTTCAAAGCAGAGAAGAATGAGATGTCTCACGAAATCGCTGTGGAGAGCAAGCGTCGATGTATCGTTGCAGCTGATCAGATCACCAACATCATGAAGATGATAAGTCACCTTGACTTGACAGGCGTAAGTTCATCTAGTGCCGCCAGCAGAAAAGAACCGATTGCTAATACCAACTTGTACAGTTTCATCCGGTCGTCGTGTTTTGTCTATATGTAGCAGCCCGTGTTTTCGTGCAATACCTCAAGTCGCGACCGGAGGATCTCACAGTCCGCTCGTCCCTTCAGTTCCTGATATCTGCCATGAATGCGCTCAAGAGCAAAAATCCGCTTAGCCATTCATTCCTCGTCCAACTCGAGTTTGACCTCGAAAACTCCGATCTAGGCACTTTCACTGCTGGCTGTCCAGGTGTGGCGGTAAGTTTTCAAAATTTAGAAGTTTTTACCGAATGCAAGCTAACCACCGGCCTGCAGCCAGATAAGGAGCCGGGGCAGATCATTGTGATTCCAGAGGGTGATTCACCGACGAACAGAATGCCTCATCCTTGTGGCGATAAGCCTGGAGGCCCATATTCCAACGCTGGATTCCTGCCACCTACGTCTCTTCCTAGTCGTCAAAAACCAGCGTCTCAACAACTAAAGCAGCAACCACCGATGCAGTCGACACACTATAGCGCATCTGCCGATGTTCATATGCTCAGCAGCGCCGCTGATTTCTCCTTTTCCCCCCTTGCAGAAGATCGAATACGAACTTTTGTCATGGAACTGGACGTTTCCACGGACATGAGCGCCTCGAGCGATCGTCAGCCATCTGGTTCCGATCACTCAACCCCTATAACCCATCACACATCAAACAGTTCCTCATCGCCACACAACGCTGATCAACCTTCTCCCCCGAATCAAACCCAACGCCAAATTCGATCATCACAACCTCGTGGCGGGTTCTTTCCTCCACCCTCGCCAAATGTAGATACCAACAGTGTATCGACCAACATATCGTCTTTCCCTAGCGCCACCCACCCATCGACCAACAACCCCTTTGCGTTTTCCACAACGTGGAATTACGCCTCACAACATCAACAACAGTCTCAACCCCAGAGAGGGAATGCAGTGCCTCTTGCTTCAACTCCAAGTGCGAGCATTGACTTCTCGTCTTTTGATCTGAGTTGGTCCAATGTAGCTGGAGAGCAAGATTGGAACAACTGGCAACTCTGAGCGGGCAGCCGATTAATCTTCTTACTTATAACGATTTGGATGCGGAGTTCATTTAGCGTTTACATAACTGTCAAAATCCGAGCAAAATAAATGGGGACTACTCTTAATGGGGGTTTACAGGTCACGCACGGTCTTTGATTCTCTGCTCCGATGTTAATTTGCTTTCTCTGGCGCGGGATCGTGATATATCTGGATACTTTTGGCGGATCTGAAACATATATTCCTGCTTAACCTACATACTTCATGAGAGGTCTTTTTAGATCTCACAACTGTATAATACTACCGGGCGTACATCTACTCCTCTGTGATGCATCGACTAGAATCACTCATGCAGAACTAAATAATCACGTTCTAAATTCATGTAAGTTCTAAAGCGAAACAAACAAATAGGTATCAAGCCCGCTTTTCTGCTTCAAAATGGACCGCATCATAACCCACCAGCACCCGCACCCACAATCCTCAGCCCATTACTTCCTGGCCCCATCCCATCCGCATAAATTGAATACGCCAAACAATATCTCGACGGATGCCACGCCACCGCAGGAACAACATGCGCCCCATCCGTCGGCACCGTATACACACTATCCCCCGTCTCCGCATGAAACACCTCCACGCCCACACCCGCACAATCCACCTCGTCGCACGCACCCACTATAAAGCGTCCATCCCAACTCCAACTAACCGCACGCACCGCACCACCACCAGCACTCGACACAGTCCGCTTGCAGATCCAGTCCGTCGTGTCCCAGAGGGAGATGAGTGAGTCGCCGCCGCCGATGGCGAGGTAGCGGGATGTAGGGCTGAGGGATACGCAGAGGCAGGCGGCGGTGTGGGCGTTGAGCGTGTGTAGGGGTGCGAATGAGGGGTAGGAGGTTACTTGGACGGTGCCGTCGCCGGTGGTGAGGAAGAGGGAGGGTGCGGAAGGGGGGTGGGAGTGGGAGAAGGCGGTGCCGTTGGTGCGGACGGGTTGTTTGTGGGAGGGGAGGGGTTTGTATCCGGCGGTGCCGGTGGAGGAGGGCGTTGTTGTTGTTGCTATCGTTGTTGCTGTTGTGCTTGGTTTGATGGGGGTGTTGGTGGACGGGTTGTTTGTGGGAGGGGAGGGGTTTGTATCCGGCGGTGCCGGTGGAGGAGGGCGTTGTTGTTGTTGCTATCGTTGTTGCTGTTGTGCTTGGTTTGATGGGGGTGTTGGTGGAGGGGGTGGCTATGGTGGGGGAGGAGGTTGAGTCGACCGAGATGGGGACGAGAGTGTCGTCCTGAGACGGAAAGGAAAATGTTAGCCATGATCCATCTGAATCTAGAGAGTATATAAGAGATCTCATACCATCCGTCCTGCGAGAAGCACGCTGCCATCCGGTGCCCAGGACAGCGTAAATGCTTCGCCGCCGATATCAATGCGACTGACACAGCTCTTGGAGCGCACATCCCAGAACCGGACGGTGCCATCTGTTGAGCAGCTCGCGAGCTCAGACTCTTTGACGGGATTAAATGCTACTTGCTCAATGCCAGACGCGTGTCCGCGTAGCTCAGTTGAGTATCTAACGTCGGGACGCTCGGGGTTCCATATGCGCAGTGTGCGGTCCGCAGCGCCCGTCGCGATGAGGAGACCCGTAGGATTCCATGCTAGAGTACGAATACTACAAGAAGAAGTGTAAATTAGCTTCAGTGAAGGTCTAGGGCAGATTTGATAGCTAGCTACCTGTGAGAACCAGGTCCACGCGCGTTCGGATCCGTGTAGCTCTGGGTTCTCAGTCTTCCGAATAGAGTGCCGAAGCGATCTTTCGCGATCAGCTGTGATGGAGGCGGAGGCGGCATCTCAAACTACCTGTAAGGCACTGTAGTATGGGTCATAGAAGTGGCATCATTGTTCGAAAGTGTACTTTCGTTGTCGAGGTTGGGAAGAGTTTCATTCGCTCAGTTCGCGTCTTTCATCACGTCATGTCACGAAGGGAAAACTGCTGAAGGCTCAGAATTTTGATATTCTGTAGGACAACAGTTTCTGGTTGATTCACACAGGCTGAAAAGAATAAGAATTAAATTGATTTCCTTTAAGATATCTACATGGACGTTCACTTCTCATGATTAGTCGTCATTCGCGGAATCGATATCAATTCACTTTTTGAGCTGCGGCTGAACCCGGTCGAGCTCTTCGGCACAAACTGCCATACATACAGCCGCTCTAGAGTTATTCTCTAGAACTCATATATTGTGCTGCATTCTGCGGTCCTTTCGATGCAGTTGAGCGGTCTATTCATTACACGCAATGTTTGATATCAGTGACGCTGCTCTGCAGAGTGAAAAGTGCTTCACCACGATCGGGAAGCTCCCTCGAAACATCGATCCCCAACAGCCGCCAACCAAGAAGCTCCCATTTCAGGCATTTTCAGGTCATCCGTTCATCCATTCAGTATGTTTATGCTCTCTAGCCATTACCTTTCTTGGGCTGGAGAGTCACTTTTCCTAAGCATGAACTCGATGAACTGACAGCTCTATAGACGGAGCTTATCCTTCCTGAAGAAATATATCAGACAGTCTGGGAGTCAATCGCAAGTAAAATCAGCGTCTCTCAATATGCCAAAGTCTTCATGTCTCTTTCGAATATTCTTGAGGGAGAGTTCTTTAACAAATACATTAAGATTGGTACGAGATTATACCCATCGTGAATTGGCAGCATGCGGAAATTCCCATGCCATCCTTGGACAGTGGCTGATTGACTATCTAGGTGATGTCTTAATGATTTCAGAAGGAAGAAGCGGCGTGGACAATGTATATTCTCTCAAAGACGGTGCGTCGACCGTTGGACTCTGTGGCTGTCAGGGGCCAGACAAGCTGCTGATACCTAGGGCCACCTTGGCCTCTCATCTTCTTAGGCGTTCTTAGATTAGAGCTTGATAAGAGCTCGTATGAAAGGGCTGGTCTGGTGGGTAAATCCATACGGAGCGGAGGCAAAAAGCACGTAGCATCAAGATACGGTGTGTATATCTTCTATCGTCGGGTTTAGTACGCAATTGCTAACAACAATGGCGGGATCAAGTCGTGGAATTGAACCTCCGTCTACCTTCTATGCTTCATGGGAAGAAAGGGTTCGAGCGCATAGTTTGGGCATTCAAAAACGTACTCAACGAGTCCCTTGCGTGGCTATTCTGCGACGTATCGCAATCTTCAAATCCATTAGATCAAGGTGAAGCCTCTTGCAATCTAAGCATCCTCGCTTGGAGCATTGATCTCTGACACCACGTTTAGATGCACCCATTCGAAAACACCAGCCTCAAATATTCTCTCTTGAGCCAAAAACATCAACTCTCAAAAGCATTCTTACACCTCCACTCACTCCAGCCACCTTTTCGATAGCGGAAGACAACAAAGTCACACTCATTTTCCGCGAGACCTGCGCCGAAATTCAAGAATGGCTTGCCCTTGTCCTTCTGGAAGCTCCACGTATACGTGCAGATGACTCCATCGATCCCTATCTGAGTCGATATGAGGTACCCCATCGGGAGCACTGCACGTCACAGAATCTAGTCAAGCTTACTTGGAAGGGATTGATCCCAAGCAAATGGATTACGCAGTTGCTTATAGCTACGCTGTAAGTTCGAAGTTATTTGCAACACCAAACCCAGTCATTGATCTCCGAGCTGACCCCTTTTTCTCAGACACGGTACTGCAAATTCCAGCTCCTGGTTTGCAATCACTTCCTACGCTCTGGGGAAACAGGCAGTCGATGGAAAAGACGGGTATATGATTCTAGCGCTTCCTCAGTCGCGGGTCGATTCTGGAAACGGGGAAGCGCCTAGTGCTGGTCCTGAAGAAAAAAATCCTCCGCAACGGACATTTGTTTGTTGGGAATACGTTGGGCGCCCATGGTCAGGCTCTTAGACGGATGCAACACCCCAATGCGGTTTCTACGCTGTATTATACTATCTCAAGACAAATAACTCCTGAATTGATTGACGTTGAAAGGTCTAACATTGGCATAGAAGCTCTTTCTCGGTGTTCCCATATCCTTAGGCAGACCAAAATCCTGAATCCGTTACGATGCAAAATTAAAGCCAAAGTCCTCCAACCTACCAAATCATCCATAAAAGGTACACCAAAAGAAGACTCATCCAAGCATATCGTTATACAAATCCCTAAGCACAGGCCTCTTGCCTACCAACTCCGACGCATGCGCCGCTTTACCTCCTACCTTTTCCGCTTTCTTACCACCAACGTTGAAAATATTCCCTCGATTCTTCACTGGACTGAGCGCAGTTCGCGCCATCGACTTCTTCAACGGGCTCTTCGTGTTCTTTTTCACCGGACTCTGTGTCTTCTTCGGACTCATCAAGCCACTCCGTTTCTTGATCGGACTAACCTGCGTCAATCCATAATCCTCAAAGACATGGCCCTCCACGGCCGTTGGCGGCAAGTTGTAACACCACCCTCTCCCATCCATAAGCTTCACAAACCGGCCCAACAACTCGTTCCCCTCACGCAACGTCGTCTTGCTGCCCACGATAAGTAGCTTCGTCCGTGCTCGTGTAAACGCAACATTGACCCGACGCCAGTCACGCAGTAAATCACCCACGTTGTGCTCCCCGTTGCTTCGGACGCAACTCATGATGATCACCTCCTTATCACGACCCTGGAAGCGATCAGCAGTGTGCATCTCTAGATCAGGACCGTGCCGGCGTAGATCCTGTTTGAGGAGAGCCAGTTGGCTGCGGTACAATGTCACGACACCAATCTCGCGAGCGGGAATCCCGGTGGAGATGAGTGCATCGACGAGTTGGGTGCATAGGGCGGCTTCGATGGGGTTCACGATGCGTGAGCCATTGGCGGATTCTACCGCTTTGGGTTGCAGCAAATCAGTGTTGACGAGGCGGGCCTTTGCGCGTGGATCCAGCAGATCGCGAAGCCAACAGCGTCCGTGACTTGATCCTAAGCAGGGTGACTGCCGTGACGAAGCTTCCTGGGGAGTGATATGGTGTTGCTTCAGACCATTGATATTAGGGATCTTCAGCGATCGCGAAGCTACTTCAGGTGTACCGCATTTCAGATGGCCTGAGTATATAAGGGTATTCGACAACAGCATAATCTCTTCACACATCCGATATTGATGCTCCAGGTTCACAACTGAGGATGGATGCATGTCGCAGAGTAGCTTGAACAAGCTTACGTCCAGACCTCCTTTCTGCGCTTCTTTGTTTTGAACGAGAGGCGGGAGTTGATAGTGGTCACCAACGAGGATAAATGTCTTTGCCATTCGGATTGGTCCCAAGCATACAGGGAGTGTAATCTGCGAGGCTTCATCGACGATGCAGTAGTCGAAAGTTCGGTTATTGAAAACGCAATGGTTGATCCCCAGACAGGTGGTAGCAACCACCTGTGAGTTCTCGTACGAATGCTTCAGTTCGTCAATTGACTTCTTCGGCACAGATGCGAGGTCGGCAAATTTTTGAACCTCTGGATGGATCTTTCCCGGGACTCCAAGTCGTAGGATTCTGATCTTGTCGTTTCGAATCTTGAGAAGGATGTTATCCACAGCCGTATGCGTGTACGAAGTCAGCAGGACACTTTTCCCCTGCAATACAAGAGCACGGATGATCTGAGCAATAGTCGTTGTCTTTCCCGTGCCAGGCATACCAAGCACAAGTGCGTAATCGTTCGCACTCATAACCTTTTCTATAGCCTGTTTCTGGTCCACGTTTAAAGTCGCTTGTGAGGACGGAGGTAGCTTCGGAACCGTTGATAATGACTTGAAAGACGGCGGGACGCCATCTATAATCAAGTCTCTCAGCTGCTTCGACCGGGGAAGAGACTTGTCCATCAAAGAGATGAGGTTATTCCTGACCGTCGCCATGCCACTGCTAAACTCGTCCTTATCAACTCGATACAGTATGACTTCTTCCTCTTCTGCGGCCCTGGAATTCGCCGGTTTTTTATCTCCAATCTCCATGATTCCAACATACGACTGATTCCGGACAGGGTCGAAACCAGGCATTTTCGTTCGAGCATTATGCAATCTTCGATCGACAGCAACAGTAAGTCTCCTCGAACTGACTTGCACGGCGTAGCCATTGGCGAGGGCAAAATGACCTTTCTCATCGGATACCACGATCGGTTCCCCAACTGTGATCTGCGACTCCGTGAAAGAGAATCCCGGCGCCGACTTGTCCTTGATAAAGGTATATCGGAAGCGATTAATCTTCGGTCCATCGGTTTCTTCAATTGCAGACTCTGGCTCTATCACAACGTTGCTAAAGCAGCGACCAACGGCCTCTCGTTCAGTGCTAAGCATTGTCCACAGCTCCCTGCGAAATCTCATCATCTCTTTTTCTTCTTGGGTCAACAAGTAGTCCCACTTCTTGAAGAATACGGAATGAAACTGGGTGAGATGGCCAACCAGCTCGTTGAAATCCTTCCCCATGCCACTGGTCTCTCCATCACCGTCGTCTGTTAGCTTGTGGTACACGAAACAGGCAGTTTTCGCGTAGCATGGATTGCATAGACGAGGATTTCTTAGCATCTCGGGCAAATCCAGCCGCTCGCGGACGTATCCAGCGAGTCGGTTCCGTTGTTGTATCATCTGACGGATTTCCGCTGGTAGAGCCCGAACACGATGTGTTTTTGATACTTCCAAATAGTACAATATTCCAAAAGTAACGTCGATATCTATGATAGGGAAGTTAGTATGCGCGGTAAAAGGACTGGCAAGCGAACCTACCGTAGCGGTCCGAAAGAAGTAAAGAGTACAACGCCGTTTGCGCTCTGTGCGCTTCGTTTGTATTATTCTTTCCAGTCTTAAGTTCCAGAGGCACCGTCAGGGTCCTTTGTTCTGCCCCATCCTGGAGCACAGCTTGGACAGTCGCGTCGATGTTGCCCTTCAATCCATACATGGGAGACCAAACATGCTCCTCGACTTCGAGAAGTTTGTTGATGGACAGTCGCGCTTTTGTCCCATTTCTGTCCTCAATGGTAGACTGGAGCTATTAGGCTAATTAGCCAAAAAATCCCAGGCGGATATTAAGACACTTACAGTTGGCTGATTCCGTAGGAACGACATTGCCCAATCCTTTAGCGCTGGCATCTTAGTCTGAAGATAGGATGCAGCCTCAAATGGTTCCATCTGAATTTCGTACAGACTCTCCAGGTACTTTGGCAAGATCCTGCCGATGAGGTCTCTCAACCAGTTCAAATCCCATCTATTGGCTTTGAGAGCTTCTTGGAAAATCTCGTGGAGCATATGTCCATAGACCTGTGGCTTCGACGCTCCGCCTGTTGCCTTGACACGGTCCTGAAGTACCGCTCGTCGTTGACACGAAAACGAATCGGCAACGACAGTGGCAGAGATGAGGTGATCGGGATGGAGAATGATCATGTTGTTAGCATCGTCCACTATGCACTGGCCTGCGGCATCAAACTCTCCTATGAGGTGAATATAATAGCCTTTTGCGCAAGGTGTGTCAAACCACGAGTCCCTTAAAGTGATGGCTCGATTCTGCTTTGTCTTCTCCTCTTGAACGAACAATACCTACTATATATTTAGCAAAAAAGGGACCTTTATGAAGACAAGTACCACAATACCTTTTGAACCTGGGATCGGCCGTTGCTTCTGATGTATGTGTTCTCGGCGCAATCAAGGATGAGATAGCGCTGGATGGCTTGGGTGTGCTTAGGATGCTTTTGTATCTCTTAGCAATATATCTAAAGCAAATGCTTTTATGAATACAGGGGCAAACCAACTTGATTAAAAGTAGCAGCAACCCCAGCGTCCTTCCGCATTGCATCTTCAATGGCTTCCAAATCAATATCGTCATCAAACTCATCGTCCGTCGTATAAGCAGAAACAGTCTTGGCTTCTGTAGTTTTTTTATCCTTCATTTCATCTCTCCTATGAGCTTCACCGCTCGCGGCTGTTTGCTGTGCTAGGATTTTCGTGGCCTGATCATCTGTTGTTGTCTGACCGGCAGACATATCCTTAACATCATATTGAGCCATAATCTCTTCAATCCCGTCGTCGAATTCATCATAGTCATCATCAAACCCGTCTATGGTGTCAGAAGTGTTCATTTCAAAAGTAGGCTGTTGTCGTTTAGTCGGTTCCAACTTTGGAATATCCTTAATCTCCTTCACTGGCTCCTTTATTTTTGTCGGGCTTGCTGGTGCCGGAAAGAGCTTTTTAGGTGATGCAACTGCAAGCTCAAGAAAGTCACGGTCCAAGTCGTCATCGCCGAAATCTGAGGATGCTTCGTTGATGTCGGACTTTTCTTTGGATTTTATGCCTAAAATGGCTTGTTTATCCGGGCGAAGGCCTGCAGCGCCTTTGGATGGGGTATCAATCGGTTCGTTTTGAATTAGTTGCTTTAGTGGTGGTTCCGGGCAGTCGTCCTCCATGCTATCAGACCGGTCAGGCAGCGGAGAAGAACTAGATGGTGCGTGTGGATCATCCCTGGGATGCTTCAAAAACGTCTCTTGAATTTTCTCAACCAAGAGCCCAATCTTGGAAGACTTTGGCCTATCTGATGCCAATAGCGAGTTTCGTGAACGGGTATATCCATCACGAATGCTGTTAGTCCGTTGTTGGTCATAGTCGAGTCTCCTTCGTTTGCTGTTAGAGGTAGGCCAATCGACATTGCAGCTGTTTGCTCTTCGCAGCCCGGATCCATCTCTAGCAACTCTCAACTGTGGTGCTGGTGTCCGTGGGGAAGATCTGAGTTGTGAGAGATGGAACTGTGGAAGGTCCCCGTCCGCTTTTCCATTGTTCTTGCTGACATATTTGCTCCATAGCTCAGCGGCTACGTCGTGCTGAGGTGTTTTCAGCACAGGATGAACCGTCTGTAGCTCAGAGACATCTCTATTCAATGGCGAGCTAGCTGGAGAAGAGCTACGAGCCCGTTTCTTGCCGCGGCGGATTGACGAGCGCAGTTTATTCTTGGAAGTTGGGCTTCTGTGGTCCCAGTAAACATGGTCGTCGGGAGTCAAAAGCTTCCCGGGTGCTTTGCTAAATGCATCTTCCGTGTTGCTAATCAGATCAGCTAGTGGGATCTTGTGAGCCGGCGTCTGAGGACAGATGGACTCGGCTTTGGACTCTCGATCATTGGGCTGGTTATTCTCTTTGTTCGATTCCGAGGCGGGACCGTCAACTGATTCTGCAATCCGGGGGAGGCACTTTTCCTGAAGACCAGATTTATAGCTTGCCTTGCTATCGTTGTTTCTATCCAAAGCAGACATATGGGACGTATTGATATTATTATAGCGATAAGAATTCAACTTGGTTCTGGAGAGGGCGGAGGTAGCGAAGGGCCCGTCTGGCATGGCATTCACAATCAATTCAAAAAAGGCCAAAAAGCTCTGGCATCACTTCACGGGAAGCATTCCTGATAATAGTTTGAACGGTCTGATCCAATTGCGGCGTGCACCAAAATGTTGTCCTTGAAAGTGAGGAAGCTGAAAACGCGTCTCGAACGGCGACGCGTCAACAAATAGGATCACGTGCGCGACACGACTTTTGAATCGGATCTGATTAGATAAATCACCGCTCATCATGTGACTCGGCTCGGCTCCGTCGGCTAATGGTTGATCCCCGCCGGTTCCTGCGCCGCGGAGTTTTGTAGACCCGAAACCCCAAATCGCGGAGTGAAAAAAACTCTAAGTTTCGGCTCCTGGCAGAATAAATCGCCGCTTCTCTTACCGAGCGATCTCCACCAAATCCCGCCATCAGCCATCGTCGTCGTTCAACTCCCTCAAAAGTTCTGAATTCACTCATTCTTCACCACTCCTCTCTTTAACATTTGCGCGCTCGTCTTTTGGGTTAGTTTGGTTGTTCTTCTGTTCATTTGAGTGCTAAAAGCTCTTTACAATCTTATCTACATAGTTGCCGTCTTTGAGCTTCGTCCGTTCGCTCGCGTGCGCCCCGCAAACATGTCTGAAAATAAGAAGCCTTTGCCATTCGCATACCAGTTTGTAGCTGGTGCTGTTGCTGGTGTCTCTGAAGTATGACTTCTCCTCATCACCCAGTTCTCTATATTCTAACTAAACTTCGTTTCTAGATTCTTGTCATGTGCGACACCCCTTTGCCTCGTGATGAGACACCAATGCTTACAATTAACTCAGGTATCCTTTGGATGTAGTCAAAACAAGAGTGTAAGTAGCTACAGGCCTAGTTGCTCATTGTTTGGCTTTGCGACAACTTGCTAACCTGCTATCCCAGTCAGCTCCAACAAGGTTCAGCAACCGGCGCTGAAGCCTACAATGGAATGGTTGACTGCTTCAGAAAGATTGTCAAAAATGAAGGGTACTTGCTTCTTTTCTTTATTTATCTGACCATCTAGATGCTAATGGCATGATATACGACCAGCTTCTCACGCCTCTACCGTGGAATAACTGCCCCTATTCTCATGGAAGCACCAAAGCGTGCGACCAAATTCGCCGCAAACGACAGCTGGGGCGCGTTCTATCGATCTCTCTTTGGAATGGAAAAGACTAACCAGCCGCTGGCTATTCTCACTGGTGCCACCGCTGGTGCTACCGAATCCTTTGTCGTCGTTCCCTTCGAGCTGGTCAAGATCCGCCTCCAGGATCGCAATTCTGCTGGAAAGTACAACGGCATGATCGACGTCGTGCAGAAAATTGTTAAGCAGGAAGGTCCGCTTGCGTTGTATAACGGTCTTGAGTCTACCCTGTGGCGCCATATTCTTTGGAACGCTGGTTACTTTGGATCCATCTTCCAAATTCGCGCGCAGCTCCCCAAGGCCGATCCCGGAAATAAGCAACAGCAAATGCGCAATGATATCATTGCTGGTACCGTCGGCGGTACCATTGGTACTATCGTTAACACCCCCATGGACGTTGTCAAATCGCGCATCCAGAACAGCCCCCGCATCGCTGGTCAAACACCCAAGTACAACTGGGCTTGGCCGGCTCTAGGAACAGTCATGAAGGAGGAAGGCTTTGCCGCCCTATACAAGGGATTCACTCCCAAGGTTCTGAGACTGGGTCCCGGAGGTGGTATTTTGCTCGTCGTGTTCACCGGTGTGACTGATTTCTTCCGCAAGCTTAGAGGAGAAGAGTAAATCACTCCTCGTTGGTGGCTCAGTTTGTTTAAACGATTTAAAAAATACCCCCACAATGGTGTTTGAGAAGTAAGGGCACAAAACGTGAAGAAACACTGTCGGGTGCCCCCATCTCTCACCCGCATTCTGGATACCTCTACCATTGGCTAGCTTTTCTCCGGGCCTATCTGGAATTTGACATGCCCCTTTTCCGAGTGGGAGGCGCTTGACATGTCCGTCATTCTTCGTCCACTTTTTTAAATTTCAATTTTCTAGATTAACCGATACCAAGACTTTCCTTTTTGTACACTTGATAGACTCATTGTTTTGTTAAGTACTTCTTGATATTTCTTTCTGGTCTTCGGCGTGTCTTAGACGTTTCTGATACATACCACGTTGCACAATAGACAGAGAACGCTTTTGTTGAGAACAACCATTTTGGTCCCATACTTTCAAGCCTGTTTCTCTGGTTGGAATATTGGTTGGCAGATTCAGCTTGGGTTTTCATACTATTTCATCTATGGCTGAAAGAGAATTTGTCATGATTGTACCCGCTCTTAACATACAAAACCGAACAACTGATGATAACGAGTAATATACAGAGAGGGACTTGAGACTAAAGGACCCTGAAGAATCAGGATCCACCCTCTTGGAATGATTCAAGTTTCCGGCCCGCTTGTATACAGATTCCGCATTACCGCGTCGTTATGCTCTCATCTGCCTCTTCTTCGAATCCCAACTCGGAGCCATGGCCAGAATTCCAAGGTACGAGCTCGCTTCAATTCCGTCTTGTGGGATTGCAAAGGCGCCATCAAAGTTAACTTCAAATGCAGTGACAGATGCCGCTGTCAGTGTCTAACACAGATTATAGTGTCCTTGTGCGATTAAGCTTACGCTGGCAGGTAAATTTTGGCTATTTGCGTTTTGTATTTTTTAGGGTTCCGATTCTCCCTAAGCGCTCTGCGGAGTGGAATAGCACCCTAGGGTTGTATCTCTGAAGAACTGTTGTCAATTCTGCTATTGGATTCACCAAACGCTGCTTTACGTTTGAAATGGCCTACTCTCCGCAACCCCCTTTATACCGACCACAAACTTCAGCAGTCAGACCACGATGGCTAAACCTACAAACCACACGTTCCTACTGAGGTTTGACATCTCGCTAAATACCCCTGAGGTGGTTCTGTTCAGATCCAGCCGGGCTTGCCACGTAACCAAAATGCCACGAAGGACGCGATGAAGATAGAAAAGTTGTGACATTTGCGATCTTGATCGAGTAAGCGTTGGAACGCCTTGTAATCGAAATTCGACGGACAGACTTTTGCGCCACAGATCATCGCTCTTTCGATGGCTGAAAAGGACCTTTCCCCAACTTCCATCTGCCCAACTCTCGGTGTCGACAGCACTCTACCGCATCTCCGGCCTCAAGGAACAGATCTTGTATACCCGAAGTAGGATCAGTATCCTATCTTTTACTCTTTTCATGGGACGTTGCGTGAGCCAGATCGCTCCATGCGGCTGCTTGATCTGTCTGAACCTCCTTTTTTGCAGAAGGCCACCATATTTGGTTTGGTTATGAAATTCTGGGCAGGAAAATATAGGGCGCTGGTTGATGGGCCCCCGTCTGCGCGAATTCCAGGAGTCGCATATGAGGTTTTGTCTCAAGACCATGAGGAAAGTCTGCGAGCATACGAGACTAGAAGGTATAAGGTAGTGCGGTGCGACATCCATATTGAGGACAAAGGTGTCGTCCGTGGTCTTACACTTCGGTTTAAGACTTCCGAGTGAACCTATTGTTGGATGCAATGATCAGGTTTACAGCGCTCAGGGACGCACCCTTCAGTCTTCATGTTTGGGAATTGAAAAATCTCAGGTTACTATTGCCTGTCGCCTCCCCAGTTTCTACTGAACTTCTACATGCGGCAATCCACCAGCCTTGCGCGGAAATGACCGGCCTGGTCTTGAAAGAGACGCCCAAGGCACGCTTGATATCAGAAACGCATCCCACATCCTCGGGTATCTACGAATGCACTAGTGTCTGACTCGCATCCCTATTCTGTCATGAATACATAGTACTTGGTTTACTCCACCGGATCGCCGTGAGCTGATTGAAACAGTCAGGAGTGCGAAGAACGAGGCGGTCAGCAACAAACCAGTGCTGATTCGGAATGATTAAGTACGGAGCTAGTGGAATATGACATCAGTGACGTGATTACACTGTTCCACTTCCTTACTATGATGGATTTGGGGCCAAACTGCCAAAGGGCTGGCTGAGGCAGATCATGAAGCAGGAATGATACTATCTAACATACTCAGAAGTATGATCTTACAAAGGGGTTCGTCTGTGGCAAATAGAATCCTCGATGTAAGAAGCAGAGTACTTGGCAGATATGCAAGATCATCTTGCCTTGCTTGCGATCGGAATCATGGCATGCATATCGGCTGCTTTCCATCGAAGATCGAAACAACGTGTTCCATCGATCATCGCGATCGCACATTTTCCTCGGAGATTGGTCAGTCCCCGACTCCTAGAGTTGTATTTACAGTATTATCTCTTTGAACTGTGACATCTCTCATACATTGGAGATCATCCATTACCCTTGACCATTGACTTGCTACGGTACTCTCCGTTCCTATCTTCTTTCTCCGAGGAAATATCAACATACTCCGTCGTCATCACGAATTTTTTCAAAGCAACATTCCGCGCGATCGATATCATTGCCTGATAGTGATAACAAAGCCCTATCAATCATATCAAAGCGCTGTCGCGATTTCATTCCATTCAACGAATTGTAAACTGCCTCGATACGAGATTCACTCTGTGCAACATCAGCTTCGGCGCCCACTCTTCTTTCTTCAACTTATCCATGTCCCGGAGGGCCCCAGGACGCTGGGTTGTAAAAGAAGGTTGCGGGAGCATCATCGGTGCCCAGCCTAATCCTCAAAATAGCAATAATATTTAGCATACTGTACATCCAGCCTCATGGACATACGGGTAACGGAGTACTCCGTGGGACGGATACATCACGGCATCAAACTAACTACCACACACACCAGCTTGATGTATTTAATTAAACCCTTACTAACAAACTTACTCCGCATTTCTCTAATTATGTATTTGTCTTCCCCGCTTCCTGTCTTCCCGCTCGTATGCACCGCGCACGGATAGGAAATAATCGACAGGAGAAGCGCAGTACGACTTTTAGATGCGACGTATAGCCGGTATCGTAAGTGTAGTAACCTCCAACTTCGTTCCATCGTCTGGACTTGGGCTCTTTTTCCATCCCAGCTATCCGGTAAAAGAGCACTTCCCGTATAGTTAAACTAGTTCCTGCGCATCAAGCGCAGAAAATGATAAGATTGACAGCTTTGACAGAAATGTAACTAAACTACCGTATCACTTAGCGTAGTATATAGTCCTGTTAGTCCTTCTTATTCATCCTCATACATCTCACCGTCTCATCAGCCATGAGCCCAACATGGAATCACAAATCAGTTAATTTGATAACCGTCGCCTAAGTCAAACCCCCCCTCGCTTCTCGAGCTGAAACCACCCCGGATCTCGCATGACGTCATTTCGAGCTCACCCCGCGTTTACCTTAGTTACGGTCTTTGCTTCGTACTGTGGGCATCTATTTTTGCTTTTTTCTGTTTTTCTTTGCTGCTGTTGTTGCGGCGGTCCAAACGTGCTCGTCTAGGATCAGAGATGCACAATGATCGAATACGTCAAGTTACATCTCCCTAAACGTAGCTAACGCGGGGGAAGAACACAGATTCGTTGTCGTACAAAGAAAACTGCTCACTCCCACAATCCCCTATCCGACTAAAAACAGAATGATATCTCCTCAAACTCTGGCTCGCCTTGCTCCGTGTTCCCGAAGCGTCTTCTTTTCGCTACTCTGCTCTGTGTAACACGGGCTTCGCGAGCCCATCAGAGCGGCGAACAAGGTTGGTCAATTAACCTAGTTAATGCCAAGAGAAAAATGGCGTCGAGGAGTCATCGCTCCAAGACAAATCAAATCTTACCGCCATGTAATTTATCCGCCTGCATGATTTCGTATCAGACGGTATCGTACTGCATATATGGTCGTCTCCTGTATCGCTTACCGCCTGTTGTCTCTCGATTAGGGCTGGGAATAGGGCTATTGACTTCAGGGTGGCGCTGGAGTTGCCTCCCAACTCAATTCAGACGAAGCAACGGGCGAATTCCCGCGATCGAAGGGTTCACACTCCCGTTCATGCTGTAGACCCCTGGATATGTTCACATGCAACTAGCCATAAATGGTAATATAGATTGATTGATTGATTGATAAGGGATCCATAGACATCGTGAAGAATAACCGAGCAGTACAATACAAGCTGTATGGGGGAAGAAGGAAGAAGATGAATTGAAGAAAAATAAGAGTCCATTATTCGTCGCACAGGCGTTTGCCCACTTTCATTCATAGCCAAATGCAGAGGCGGCGGGGAATCAGGGATGCTCCTGAAGCGATAAATAAAGGGTAGTAACAATAATGCCAGAGATATCATTCCAGATCATTATCATACCTCGTTGCAACGCTCTCGTTGAGAGAGCGAGGGGGTGGTAATCGTTAAGTTTGATGGCAAACAAAAGGCTCAATGTGTATAAAACATGCATGTCGCAGCAAGCAAAGCCCGAGAGAAGCAGTCGGGTACACAAGCTGTCGCCCGGCTGCCTCGTGAACTAAGAATGGGGATCCCAATAGCTCTGGCACAATCGCCCGGGAATCGTCCGAGGTCCACACAAGACGCACAAACACACCAGATACACACTGGGTCAAGGCTCACCAAGAAAGAGCATAAGGCATAACAACAATTTGGGTATCAACGGCCATTATGTCGTGTACTGAAAGCATCACGCATTAGACATGGGTTGGGAGGGGGGGTTGTAGACCAACTGGTTGAAACTGACGCAAAGACAACGATGAATCCTGTGAGAAAAGGGATGGGAAAGATACAAATTCCCTGCAAAGGCATCAGATGCAATGGAAACAATTTAAACCGAAGAAACAAACCCGCCCGGTCTTCAGATCGCAATGACAGGAAATTATGTTCATAGAAACAGAGGCAGAAAGATCAAGAAGGAAAAGCCAAGGATAAATTCAACCAGCGTCGAAGACATGATATGACGAAGGGAAATAAGGGAATATTAGATATTCATAGAGAAACAGCCGGAAATAGTAGTCGATCGATCAAAAATAAAGCATTCAAGAGAGTATGCACGCAACCAACACCTCACGAAAAGTCCACTATTCCACACCCCAGAGCGACGCCACCTGATGCAAGCCCAGCTTTCTGTTCGAATCCAAAATAAAAATGCGCGTGTCGAAAATCCGTTCATTATTTATTTAATTCATTTCCATCGAGTATTCATCCTCCTCCTTGAAGCTCAGACCCGCATGGCCAGATGAGTTCCAGAACTGTGGCTGGCCGCCACCGCTGTTGCTACCACTCCCACCACTGTGGAACCCAGGGCTGAGGCTCTGTGAGTTCATCCCGGTTTGTTGCAGTGGCTCACCGGCGATGTTGGTATGTTTGGGAACCCGAAGTCCGCTGCCTGGTGCACGGCTGTAGGTGAATGTGGTCGCATCGTTCCGTTCCATCGCCTCGAGGAGCTCTGTGCGCATTCGCTTATCTTCTTCAGTTTGCTCAAATGGCCAGGTTCCGCCAAGCGAGCTGATCAGCTCCGCCAACTGGTCCTCTTGTTCCAACTTGCGGTGCATCGCCCACATGAGATCCCTAGTCCAACTCACCGCCCCGTTCAGAATGTCGCCTTTGTTGGGTCCCTTTTCCCTCTCCTCAATTGGCAATCCCATCGTGATGTTGCCGCCTGTCGCACGACGTCCACAGCCTCCTGCGAGAAGAGAAGTTGCGGCATTTGGCGGGCTGATTGCAGATGCACCAGTGTAGGAAGAGTTATTAAGCTGCTTCTTGACCTTCTCGTCTTCCAGGCGATGTTGCGGAACGAGGCGAGAGAGATCCTGGATCCGGTCATTGATATTGTCGCGTCTGCGGCGCTCCACCAGGTTGTGTGACGCACGGCGGCGTTTCTTCTTAGCCTCTTGTGATTCTAGTGCCTGCTGAGCGCTTGTATGGTGTCCGACCTTGGTGGGGAGGGATGCATGCTTTCCAGACTTTAGAATCTCCGAAATTCCAAGATGTTGAGATGGATGTCCAGGTGACGAGATCGGTGACTCCATTAATGAGTGAGCACTACCGGGAGTGCCGTCCCACTGATTTGCCATGTTCTTCTGGTGTTGACTTTGTAGTGGCATCGCTCTAATGGGCTGTGACGGGAAGCTTCCTGATTCAGGTGTCGCAATATTCAGACCTGCCATAGCAGGGGTCCTGGGCGACATTGGGCTTCTAGGACCCACAGAATGTCTGTCAGCTTGAACGCCTGTCCGATTTTTGCCACTAAGGTAGTTCTGATCGAAGTGTAAGTTGATGCCATTCATATGGGGAGAGGCCTCTTGGGGCGTGTGCTGTTGCATTGGTCTGAATTGGTCGTAATTGAAACCGCCACTGATAAAGGGACTGTTGATGGGGGCGCCATCTGGTGTGTTCGAGTAAATATGAGACATTTGTCCTTGGTGACTCATGGAGATTCCAGTAGGCTGTCGTTGCTCCGAAACCAGGTTAAAGTTGCCATCGCGCAAGGTGTTTTGTCCATCGATCTCTAGATTGAGCAGCTCATCAGTACCAATTGAAGAGTTGCCTTGGTGGAAACTCCCAGACAGATTCTGAGGCGAGCTGAAGTGATTCGACATAAAACCGCTGCTTTGCATGGTCAACTCGGATGGATCAATGCCGTCATTTGTTCCAGAGTTGCTGAAATGGTTGCCAAACAACGGGCTGGGAATTCCGTAAGTGGAGCTAGACATCATGAAGTGGTTTGAGTTGTGCATTTGGTCGTCGGGTTCCGTTTTGATGAAGGTCGCATCAGCCATTGTTTCCCTGATCGGCAGGTTATATTAGGTAATGGCACGTTGGCACAAGCGAATGTTGTCCGACGGGGTTCCAACGGAAGATCGCTTTCCTATTGGCTCCCCCAAGCAACGCGAAGTTTGTCAACAAAAGACGACCTAAAGAGATGTCGATATAGCGCGGAAACGGAGTCGCGAAAGGAGATGGTCAATTGAATTCGGCCTTAAGTCAAGGGAAGAAGTTAGCAGAATGTAGAATTCAGGTGGCGTGTAAGTGCGTAGAGTGACAACCAAGCGAATCATATATGTCGCGTAGGCGATGAACAGAGTACCAACGCGCAAAAGTGAGGGGATGGCACTGGAGCTCTGCTCTGTGCAACACAGATCTAACAAGCTCGAACGTCCTCGGCAGAATGAAGCTGCGTCGCCCAGCGTTCACTGCGCCCGGGCTGAATGTGTAGCTAGGAAACAACAGCACAGAAGTACTCACCCTTGCTATAGAAAACGAAGTCAATGACTTCGTCTTAAGGTGAACAAGTCGAGTCTCCTGGATAACGATCCTTGCCGGGACAAGCGAAGTTGTTGAGGGTATCAGGCTCGAGCCGACCGGCAAGGCTGTCAGGAGCTCGGTAGTTCGCAGAGGGATAGATGGTAAAGATCAAATTATATCAATTGATAAAGTAGATAATTGATGCTATTATGGTCGGTTTTTCGGCCACTAGGATAGTCAGAGGATCAGCGATGTCGAGGAATGTGGTGAATGACTGAAAGTTGTGAAGCTCGAAAAAGAGTCAGAACAAAGCAACCAAGGAGACTCGGCACAAGGTGGGCGAATTAGAAACACAAATAGATTGTCGAGAAAGTATCTCCATCCAGGTTAATAGACAGCGCTGATTCGATGATTCGCACCCATGTCGCAGAAAGATTGAGTTGACGAGGATGAGGGCGAAGATGAAGTTGTTGGATGCGGAAAAAAGGCCAACAGAGAAGCGTACGGCAGAAAATGAGAATGGCGGTGGGCAGCAGGCGGTAAGGTACGATACAGTTCGTGACGGTACCGTACGCACTGGAGCCTAAGTGTCCCCGTATCGTAAGGGCGGGGAGTACCAGCAGAATGGTTCGACGAGCGTTTCGCGGATGCGCTCCACTTGGAAGTAGACAACGCCCGCTTGCGCCGACTCACGGGCTGGAAAGAAATAAGAAGAAGATGATAACATCGAACCAGAAGAGAGGAGAAGAGCATTCTCCTCTCAGCTCCAGACGAATGCTATCACCTCAAGGGAATGCGCACGGACTTTGCTTGGATCTATCACTTCCAAGACCAGTCCTTGTCGCGATCGAGCAGCAGCAGCGCCCATGGCGCCATGGCGCAATCAACCGGGTAAAGTAGACAGTATCGCCGCGAATTTATCATCCTTGATGTGTTGAGAGCGGCCGAATCGCCGCAAAGAGAGACGCGCAGCAAACAGGGTACAATAAAGCCGAGGGAAGAGATGGATGATGGCAAAGAGAATTGGTGATACTAACCAGGTGAGTTCCAAATACTTTCAATGCTCCGTGGATCATGTACTCCATGAAGAGTGTTCTTAGATTCAAACAGATTTGCTGATGGTTCGTACTCGATGGATCAAGCAAACACACAGCTGAAGAGAGATAGGTCGAGTATTCTTTCGCGCGAAGCACAAGAGCGGGGATGGAGACGCGGGGCGAGTGAAGACGTTGGTGTAAGCGGGGGTGAACGAGAACAGTTTCAGCCGCAACCTGCAGCTGATGGCCGTGATAAAGAGGACAAAGAATAATGGTAAGATTGTTTCTGCAAACGTGAGTGCAGCACCGCTGTTGTTGAGGGCTGCCACGTAGAACGCGACAGGTTAAAAGGCTTCTGCTCAGGCTATGCCCGCGATGAGTGGTGCCTGCGCTTGTGAGTGATACAAGGCAGAAGAATCCTGTCCAACCAAATGAATGATGAGAGAGCAGCTAATGACACTAAGAGCTGACTTGATTTTAGCCGCAGCAACGAATCATGCAGAACGATCCCAGGGCAGATTAACAATCGGGATTAAAGCAAGGGACCTTTTCTTAGACGGAGCGAGGGGAAGGGGCATTTATGGACTACAGGGACGGCATCCTGCATCTCTTATTTGATATGTGATGACGATGGTCATGCAGCTCGGGGTGATCACCCAGTCCACGCGGTTAGAGCTGACGACCCTTTTTAGTCGCCATCTCCGTGAATATAAAAAGAATACCGCAGCTATCGAGATTATATCTAATTAAAGTGTGTGTGCGCGAGGCACGGTGGCCAAAAATCCTGCTTCTCCCCCCTTTACTCTCAGGCGGCCTAAACTAAGAAGGTCATGAAGGCAGACATTAACCCAAATGCAAAATATGTACCTGGAGGAGATATGTTTTTAAGGACCAAAGGCAGCGAGGCGCGTTAGCGACCATACCTAATCCCACTTCTCAGCGAAAGAAAAGGACAGTGTGACTAACCTGAGGCTTTGATAGTTGATGAAAAGTTGGCAGAAGGGTGAGGAGCTGGAAAGCTTAAACGGGGGAGTGCAAACTAAAACATCTCGCGAGAGAGACGTCTTCAGCAGTGCCCAGACAACCCTTCACGTCCGAGGAGGGATAGTTTCGAGTCGTGATGGTGGGATGACTCAGATGGCATAGACGAATAATGTGATCTATACGGAGTAATCAGGCGCGCTCTATACACTCTGAAGAATCTCACGCGTGGGGTCCCCGAGACCAAAAGTCCCACACAGTATTCTCAAGGAGAAGGGTTACAAAGGAGATGGGGGGTAGATGGAGGCGGATATTGAAACGGTGCCCGGTATGTTTCTACCGTGGCATGCCTACAAATCCCGAACCCTCTGTGTGGATCCCAGTTAAGAAGACAACTCCCAGTGGCGGGAGCCGGAAGACGAGCCGGGGTTCCAGGGTTGTTTGACTTTATGCAACAGTATTCATGTCCGGGTAAGTAGAAGTAAGATGATCGACGACATGGAGTCTGCGGGAGGGAGCATGGATCGAATAGAATGAAGATATCAGTACTATCCTGACTCATAAGTTGTGAACCCGCGGGGTGTTATGCGTAAGATGATACCCGTCTGTGATTACCACGCACTGACAAATAATAATACAGGCTTCCGTCCCGGATTTCTAGGACCTGCTAAAGCATCAGTTTCTGCAGAGCTAGAAAGACGGGTTGTGCGGGGAGCTCTCTTCGTCGTTTCAAAAATACCGATGCGTATAAAGTAGCCGCGGGTCCAGAACCGCTCTCTGCAAGCCCACTTCGTAGCATACTATGGTAGTGCCATCTGGAGTCCATTATTAATATTCAGGACAACTGCGGAGTGTTGGATGTGATATGAGATTCAGGAAGTTGTTTAGACGTGGTGAGGTCCGCCGCGGTGGACCATGGATCTACCTTGCACCCCGTCCCGCTCGCCGAAAGCAAACCTTGCGCGGGCCCGCCTCAGTACTCCGCAGTGGTGAATGGATATTATCTGATCGCTCAAAAAGGGCCATGCTGGGATTCAAAATTCATCTTCAACCATAGCTCCAATGATAATGCGAAGATACCATTTCGTCCGTGAGAAGTTAGCCACTTCGCAAATGCGCAAGCTGGGGCGAAGAGGCACCTAGCCTGGAACCCCTCGCATGTGAGCTGCATCCGAGTGAGCCGGTGAAAAGGATGGATAATTGCTGCTACATTCGCTCAGGATGTAACAGGTACCGGCACAACTGACGAGCAGCTGGAATGGCAACTATATTCGTCAACTCCGTGCCCACGAGCCACGAGGAGGCTGGGAGCAGGAGATACCTCTGGCGAATCGCTGATGAAGTCTCGAGTCTTCAACATTTTCACCGGGCATCTAAGCATGGTCGAGGCAGCGCCATCCCACGCGCGCGCCGGAGATATGGAGAGCTGAGCAAGGCGACCAAGTCGTACCGCCGACTTCGACGCGTCGCGATGTCGTGTAATTACCACTTTGCAGCCTGGGCGCGAGGACTCACTTAATGCCATCCAAAGCAGTTAGCGGCCGGAGCTAAGGTTTGGTCTGTGCACTCTTTCAATACTAGTAGTAATCTACGTAGCTCTGTGGTGCGTATCTCAATTACCACTAGTACTCGTGCGGAGAAGCTTTCCGCCGCCAAGCCACGTTGGCCTGACTAAGCAGCATGCCCTCGCAGCCGCCAACAAGCCGATCATCACCACCACGACATCAGATCGCAACACACTCGCTCACAGCCACGACTAAACAGCTGCCTGGGATCACCTCGTTGCAGGCGACTACTTATCTATTGTGAGTAGAAGCGTTCTGGTAGCCACCCCTGACTGTTGTGCACCGCTGTGGGAAGCAAGCCCCTTCAGTCCTCAACCCCGACACCCTCCTTTACCTGGATTTATATTCATGCTACTCACGCCGAGCAACCGTGAAAGCTAACCATGATCATCTGACGCAGACACAGCAGACCCGAATATTTCCATAAACGATAAGGTGGTGGACGCACGGTTTTACGGCGTGCACTTCGGCGTTTGCGCAGACCTCCTTGTCAAAGCCCTTACCATACCCCCCCCCGCCCTCACCCTCCAACGCTCTCGTTTCGGCCTCGACCAGCCGCATTCCACCAACACTCTCACCACCAACGCTGCATCCAAAAAAAAAGGAGTCTCTCTTCGGCAAAAGCAATTATATCCGCCCCGAATCACTGACGTCAGTGCCCGAGAAGAGAGCTAGACAGGGGAAGCTCCAGGTCTCCAGACCCAATCATCGACTCGGCATCGTTTTTGCTATCATCTCGTGGCACGGGGTCATCTGACTTGTGGTTCCACACTCTTTGACTCGCTGCGTATCATCTGCTCGAGGGCTTCTCTCATCGTCACTGCGAGTCACTGGGAGTTCTGCCGTTAGCTTCCGTGGGGTGCTCCAACCACGTCCATCGGCATCGCCAGCGTTGAGAAGAGGATCCAATCGATTTCTTAGGGGGCGTTTTGGCGGCTCTGTTACAACCATTCAGCCGGGACTGGGAGGCCCAATAACGGACAAAGAGTTGACCATAAATCTACAGTATGGCGTCGGCGTCTTTTCGCGATTCCATGAACTCTCTGGGCTGGTCCCGCAGAACACCAGAGCCCCCCGCCGCAAATACCTCCTCCTCGACACCCTTTCTGTCAACACTGCAGTCGCTGAACCCATTCGCGAGTGGGGGCTATGTTCAGTTACCAGAAGGGTCTGCTGCGCCGTTACCGGCTCCCACAAGAAGGGAAGAAGAGGAAGGCTGGTTTGCTTGTGAGTCCCGTGACCCCCCTTTTGATATCTGATTGTTCGACATGATCCGGGCCGGGTGATTCACCCCAGTTCCTGCGTCTTGTCAGGTTACACGGAAATATCTGCTTAGTCTGTGAGACAGCGGAGGCGGTGCTCCCTCCTTGGAGCGCTCTGTGCATCAGTGACTAATTATTATGTCTCTGTAGTAAGTCGATGGGATCGCATGTTGATATTCGCGGGATTCAACATTGGTGCTCTCATCTGCTTCGCAGTTTGCATGTGTTTCATAATATTCCCTGCTTTGATGTTTGTTCCACGAAAATTCGCCGTCTTGTGAGTATTACCCCGACACCCTTTGCGTTTTGCTTCTCTTACACCCCCATATCCGCTTTGCTGTTGCTTCCCGCATCAATTGTGATACAAGTTGCTTGAGCCAACTCGCGATGTGCTATAACGGCTTCTTCCTAAGGATACTCCGGTGTGGTGGCTTGAATGGTAGGGCGTGTACAGCCTGCATACGCCACGCAAGCCCATTCTTGGTAGAAACAGCCTGGCCCTTTCTCACCCCCGTTGAAGCTCCCTTGTCCATCCTTGCACAAATATTCTGCAGCTTGCGCATCTCCGGCGCAAAAAAGAGTCGCACTAACAGGGCTATGCAGATGGTCGGTCGGCTCCGTTTTGTTTCTTGCATCCTGGGCTGTCTTGTTAGGCCCAATGACATATTTTAGACACCTGATGTCTGGCTCGCGGCTCCCCTTCACAGCTGCCTACTTCTCCTCTATTGGACTCACACTCTTCTTTGCAGTGGGCGTAAGTGGATTTCTTTTTATCCGTTCCCGCAACTGTTGCATCAGCCTACCTGTCGTCTGCCTTGAGACACCCTAACCTCGACATATGCGTTTGGCATATTCACATGTGTTACATTCACGTGTACGCGTCTCATCGACTACCGTCCGTGTGACGTCATCAATTGAGGACGTGTTTGCGGCGACTTATCTTTCACTGCCTACGGGCCTCGACTTCCTTCCATCTCACCACCACAAAAGCGTTTGACAGTCGGGGGACTGTTTGCTTTTTTCCATCCTCATATTATCCTTCCGTCTACTCTCTCTCAAGCTAGCATCTAGTTGAACTCGTCTGACATGGTTTTCTCCTCTAGCTTCATTCGACTCTACTCACGCTCATCGCTGCGATTTTCCAGCTCGGCGCTCTCATCTGGTATCTTGTCAGCTACTTCCCCATGGGCAGCACGGGCTTGCGACTTGCGGCTCGTGTTGGAACGGGAAGAGTTGCTGCCTGGATGAGCGATTAAGCCACCTTTCCCATCACAGCGTAACAGCTGTTTGTATGTAACATTTTGTCGGATAGATATTGACTCACAGATTAGCGACGGAGAACATGTTTAATCTTGGCCTTCGAGGCCCTTACGGGAAGTGCATAGGATGCATTCATGGACCTTTTAACCTGTTGCACTGGCCATCGCTGGCCCACAGGACTTTCTTGATTAACTCAACGTGATGGATTCACAAGTAGTATAGTCCCGCGCCACGGGATTCCATCAGGAAACAGAGGTGGCAAGCATCTGAGCAAAAGGCATTCCAAGCCGACTAAATCTCCATACAGGTCTCTGCCTTCGATTTATATCATTCTTTCAATACAACTGCGTGTATTACTATAAGGGATTTCTCTTGGGCATTCTGGCTGCCTCAGACCTAGATCACCAACACTGATTCGGGGGATTCTGGCTTTGGGCAATAGACAAGGTGTGTGTAGCGAAATCGATACATTTCCTTCATCTCCATAGCTCCTCTATTCTATATGAGCCCGAGCGTTACCATCACTTCTCTATTTGAGCAAGCCAGCATTCAGCTCATTTCCATGCCTCGAGTTTACCAAAAACAAAATCTATTCCCCTAGAACAACAGCGATCTATTCGTACTTCTTTTTACCTAACCCTATGTTTTTCTCCAAAGGAAACCAGACCCTATTCCCATCTCCGCCATTATACAGTTTCTTAAAGCTAGGGAGACACAGAGCAATACCTACAGAATACAGCAACCTCATATGTATGCAGTGTAATAGTGCCGATGGGTGAACGTCAAGTCGAGTTCCATTCTCGACTCTTACTGATTCTAACGAGTGTCATCACGGGGCTGCTAGGGTGCTTACTTCGGGGCTACTACAGTAGGAGGGCGGCTTAGGGGTTGCTTAGGGGCTGCTTAGGGGCTGCTTAGGGGCCAGTTAAGAATGGCTAAGGGCTTCCAGGTGGTCACTTATGGCCCACTAGAGGTTCCTTCTTGGAGTCAAGCTGGGATCACTATGGGGTTAATTTTGAGGTTACATAACTCGCAAAAGCTAAAGCTACTCCGTACTCCATGCGTCTTGAGCTCACTTGGTAGCAGTACTGCACAGTGCCCAGTCGCTCTGGTATAATAGTTTCATTCTACTAACAATCTTATTCTCGAGAAATTATGAAAGTCCAATGAGGGAGGCTAAGGTTCAGCAGCATATATCAACGATATGAGCCCAATCAATTCAGATCTGAGAGTATAACTAGCTTCATGGTCAATATAAATAGACCAAGCGCAAAGTCAGCACAGACTGTAATTTGTAATGAGTGACTTGGATATATATTCCACGCATCCCGACCACATAAGTATTCCCCGTATACATGGACCCGATTTTTAAAGAGAGTCAGGGCCAAAATTGATTCAAAACAAAATGAAACCACTGAATCCCAAAATCATTTCCTCCTCAGCTTCGCACACCGAACGCATCGTCGATGCAAACTTTCGGTGGCTACATGACGACCTATCAGGTTAGTAAGAACGACATCTAACCATCCTTCGTCGAGCTCGTTAAACCAGCTCCGGAAGGCCAGTTCCAGGGCCGTAGAGATACTTTAGATCACCCTCGCCTCCGTTCCCAGAGTCGACGAGGTTTCGCTCGTGAGCATGTCTGGCAATCATTGCCATGACAAGGACCTCCCGGACTCGAGGAGTATTGGCTTCTGCTAGGCAATACCAACCAGGAGTCCGAAAGGGCTAATCATGGCAATTCAAAGCCAGACATGCGAAGGAGTGAATCCTCCTGGGATCAGAAGCGAGGAGTATCTGAAGAACCCCTGCGGTAGTAACTAGAATAGGACCCATGTTAACTACAGCAGTTCAATCCAAACAACAAGCAATATAGAGCGGGTGAGTTGATGTTACCAGTTTTGACTATCAGTCGTTGACTATTCATTCAACTTTCTCAGTTTGGCAGTGCTGGCCAAGCCAATCCCAACTGTGTCATGGCGCCGCGAACAGCATCGGTGCTTTTACCGCTATCCAGGAAAACGGCACCGAGAAGAGCCCCCAGGGTAGAAGCCCGGGACTTGCCGGAAACACCCCCGCGCTGGGATGCGTTCTTGTAGACAAGGTTATCGAGACCTATGTCCTGGCCGAGTTTACCAAGTCCACTATTGTCCACGGACGTATCAACCTTGACGCTGATAGCCTCTGGCTCGTAAGATTAAGTTATGTTGGTTAGTTTAAACCGTGAACCTCTATTCATAAAAGGGGTCAACTGTGTGAAGTTTGGTTGAATGGCTTAGCTTACCGCGCCTTTGACCGCGATCGTAACCATCCATCACGAGCACGAGTCGAAGAATTGCGTCGCCAACGAGGGCCAGGCTCTTGTTCCCATCACTGTTGGGTCTAAAACCTGCGAGTTGCAGTGCCTCTTGCAAGAGAAGGGTATCTTTGAACTTATAGCTCAAAATCTCTTCGACGGCAGAGGCCCGCGCAGCCAAATCCATGGAGGGAGGCATGGTGGATGGGGCTATTGAGCAAGCTTTGACTTGATGGAAAGTAAAGTGATAGTAGTATAGATGTTGTGAAACGGATTTTTTTACGGGAATGTAGATGTGCGAAGTGCAAAACGTTCGAGCAAGCGGGGTATTTATGCGAGCAGCTTGAGCGGGGTGCGGCCGGGGAGCGGACGTCGTCTCAAATTTGAGCCTCATCTATTGTTGATGTGCAATCCCAGTCTTAGGAGTATCACTGGCTGAACCAATGCATACAGCGATACACAACGAGATACATGCAGCAAGCTAGAAATGAGGCAAACCCATGAACCGACATGTCCACCAGGCAGTTTGCTTCAACTGTTTAACATGTCCTGCCCACTTAGCTAAAGTATGGAGTAGAGTAGGGGAATACACAATAAGAAGAAAATGCCTAGTAGTAGACATCAAATAGAACTCATCAATCTTTTCATTGCCAGCGTTCCAGTTCATGAAATATTCCAGTCCAGCCCCCCTATTCAGTGGCGGCTGAGCGATACACCCACAGTCCCCTCCAACACCCTCACAGACGGGACCTCAACCTCCGTAATCCCCGTCTCTGCATTTGCCCCATGCTCCAACCAGAACTTCAACATGTCATTACTCTCTTTGGGCTTCACATTTGGCGCCGCAGTGCCCACCGTGATATGTGGTATCTCATTGGCGCATGCCCAGGAGTTCATGTTCTTCGGAACATTGGAATTGAGTGGCTCATCGTGATCGAGAGGAGATACCCGTGCCACGAAGGCCATAATTTTCTCATTCCATACAAGACGTTCAACACGTACTCTTGCCGCACCAAGGGCTGGGCTTGGGTTTCTGGTACCACCTTCGGGACCTTCTAGCTGCTTCTGTAGCGACCGCCTGTAAAGATCGATGTATTGTTCCCAGATATCAGCGCGATCTTTTGAGGAAGCTTTGTGGATGAGTGTGACGTGGAAAGATGTTTGGATGCGGCGGGAGTTCTTGAGGTGATTGTAGAGTTTGGCTTTCTCAGGTGGCGTGCCTGGAGGGAAGAGAGAGGAAAGGAGGTTATTGATTTCCGACTGCGAAAGGGTAACACTGAAGTAGTCCACCTTTTTCACAAGCTGGTCAATCGTTTTTCCTCCGATAGTATTTGGTTGCTGTTGGTGCTGCTGTTGCTGGCCCCTATTTTTGGCAAAATTGTTCGAACCGCCAAAGCTCAGGTCATGTTTTAGGTCGACAGTGTAATCTTTCATGACAGCATCGATAGCATGATCCATCTCGGACGCGGTTGGCTTAGGTCTATCAAAGAGCTTTGGATATGCGTTGTAGAGGGCGGACACGACAGTTTCGAGATTTTCCCGAGAGGAAGCTGAGATGTCGAGGTCGATCACCTCGTCGAAGTTGATATCCGGTTCACGCTCCGCATCGACAGCCTCAAATCGTTGTAAGAATCCCTCCATGATCCCTATAATCTCATCTGGGCCTTTGCTTCCAGCACGAATTGTTTGATGGTTGTCGCCACGTTCAAGAACCCGCTGACGTGTAACACTCCTGATCCCATCCAGTAGCTTGGCTTTAGGCTCATGGACGTAATGGAGAGCAACGAATCGGGTCTCAGGCACTATCGGACGAATGTCATCAAAAACTTGCTTTCGTTCGCGCTTTTGGTGGTTATTTCGGTCTGCAATGACAGCGTTGTGACTCGTCAATGCACGGAAAATTTCCTGGGCGAACCGTTTTGGTCGATCTTTGCGACCCTGGATATTGTCATTTTGAACATGACCCCAGCCAAAGAGCTTGACGAGTCCAAGCGCAACGGTCGTTTTTCCACAACCGATAGAAGCAACTGGAACGAGGACAACATTCCTGGAGACCGGAGGTGCAGCATCTCCTTCAGCGGCTTCCATAGCAATGATTTCTGATCCTTTCAGGCCCCTTTCCTTGAGAAATCCTTCTCGCATGGCAATGATTCCGTGGTTGTGGTTATAAAGCTGTCCAATTTTCGGGTCCTTTTGAAGCTGCCTTCGAGCATATTGGAGATATTCCTCCGTAATCTTCACATGCTTCCTGAATCTCGGAGGGCGTCCTGAAATGATGGCTTTGGTGCACTCGCGCCACTGTCGATACATGAGATACGGTTCTTCAAACTTGTACTTGAAGAACCAGTCGACATAGGGTCCCGAGTTAGATTCGCGCATCTTGCATCGGATGACGAAACCCTCAGTGTCTCTTCCATCCCACGAGCCCGTCTCCGCGCATTGCTCCAAGAAGGTCTGCACCTCTGAGATATCGTGCTTCAGCACGAACTGGGCCTTCTTAAAACCCCATCTGTCGGCAAAAGCATGTACCTCAGGGCTAGGAAGAGTCGCGAAGAAAGGCACGTTGTAGTTGATCCCGTGGAGATAGATTCCGGCAGCCTCTTCTTCGTATGGCAGAACATGTTCCTCAAAGCTGTCATCGCACAACTCCCCGACAGCGGTGGCATTCATCCTCCTCAGTTCTATGGCCAGGTCCCTTTCTGTTTTTCCTACTGACTCAAGATGTCTTCTCACCCACTTCTCTCCCGCGATCGCATGGCTGAGATCGGCATCCTGCCTTGCTCCTGTCGAGTGCTTACTGCACACTAGAAGCGTGCCGTCCTCCAAGCCCGATATGAATATAATGCAACCATTCTCCTTCACGCTCAGTTCGTATGGTCCGACCGTATTCTTTCTGATGGTGTTCCATCTCGTCGAAGGAACTTCATCCACATTGAAGAATTTATCGTAGCCGCGAACGGCAATCTCATGGGTACCGTTTCTGGTCTTGGTCGTAAAGAGGCCTCGAGCGTAGGTAGGAAGGTCATCTCGCTTATAATCCCAATCTCGAAATCTCCACGAGTCGACTGTGATACCCTTGGATCCGGCGACTGGGAAGGTTGTTTTCTTGCAAGAGGATCTCTTGCTGCCATGTTTTCCGCTTTGCGCGCCCTGCAGCGCATGGACGAGCTGAGTGACTTCGTGAAGATCTTGCTGCACCATGATGGGCAAGTTCTGAGGACGCTGACTAGTGGTATGATAATTGAATGCGTGCAAGGGACGCTTGCGCTGGGAGTGGAAGTGACTTTCAATCACAGATCGTGAGGCTCGAGGAAGCAGCCTTTTAAAGTTACCAATTCCCAAAGGTCCAGCCTGGCAAAACCAACCGAGATAGTTCATACGGTGATCTGACTCACAGGTAAGTATCAGCTTAACTCGAATCACCAGCCCGCCGTGAGAATGATTGCAGTCAACAAAGGGAGCCTGAACAAAGCTCAGCGGAGGGGCCCTAACGAACGATTGAACGTCGCTGTAAACAATGCTGACCTAAGCGCGGCTCAGCAATTCAGCCAATAAGACAGACTTAAAGATTGCAAACTTTGCAAACAGACAGTACACTAGCTTAGCTCATGCGTTAGCTCAGTGCGATTTAAGGGGCTTGCGCGCCCGGAGCTAGTCTCGATTCAGCTCCCCGCTTCTCTTTTTTTCCTCCGTCGCTGCCACGAGTTCCCATCATATAATCGCTTTTTCAAGACAACGCGGGGCGATTCGAGTCATAATACTTCCTAGAATTGTTGGAATAGTCCTCCATCTGTGAACCCCTCTGATAACCATGCCGGCCCCAAATCCGTACATCCTCGCAGCGGAGAACTCTCCGTCCTTACTACCCCTCCTTCGATCAAACCCTTCGCTCGCGTCCGCGCAGGACGCCCATGGATACTCCCTTCTGCATGCTGCCGCGTCTTACGGTCATCTGGATTTGCTACGCGCTTTAGTACAGGAATTCAATGTCAACATCAACCTTACCGACGAAGACAATGAAACATGCCTTTTTGTCGTCGAGACAGTGGAAGTCGCGCGCTGTTTGGTTGAGGAATTTGGCATTGATAGGGATGTGAAGAATGAGGAGGGCTTGACTGCGGAGGAGGCGATTCTGGAGGACGGATCGTTCCCCGAAGTTGCAGCATACTTGAAAGGGACTTTGGGCACCGGGGCAGATACCGCCCCTCGTACGAGTATGCCATTACCTCCAAATGTCAGTGTCAATTTCGGCACCATGATGGAACCGGTTGCGGATGGAGAAACAAATGTGCCAGATCCCGAGTTCAGACGAAGGATAGAGGAACTTGCGTCGAGAGAGAATTTCCACAGCGAGGAAAATCAGCGAGAACTTCGACAATTGGTCGCAGATGCGGTCAGGGGCGTCAGCGCTGAGACTCAGTCGAAAGATGTCCGCCGCCGGTTAGGATGAAATTTGAACGCATGCAGCACCTATACCCAGTTCTTATTTACTTCAACACTCAGTTGGGCATATTCGCTGCTCACGACGCAAGGATGGGAAGCGATAGCGCAGGGAAATCCACGGAGTTCGCCCTATTGTGATGGATGCAGTGGCACGAAACCATGCATGGTACTTGTTGCTTGTTCTCCGATCGAAAATGAATGCCACTGTGTCATACCAGAAAGCACCGAGCGTTCGCAGTTGTTTGGCCTCGAGGATGCGGAGCGTTTGGGGACGCGACGCTAGGATATCAGTATGTGGGCTTGTTGTTCATTGTGCCCACAAACACAATTGCATCGTCTCCGCACATAATCACTTCTCCTAAATCACAAATGAAGCGCATACGGAAACGAGCCACGTGCATGCTACGGACGCTCCAATGGTTGCTCATTAGTATGGAGGAATTGAACTGTTGTGTGGGATAATATATACACCCTGTGTCATGTAGTCAGAGAGTGTGCTATTCAATCATCATATGCACTCAGAGAGCACAATGTTCAGAAATCAAATTGTACATCGGTCCATCCTCCAACTCTCCTCTTGGGTGAGCTGTGTTGAAGCGCCGCGGGGGTCAGGTGACATCATCGCGGGCCCCGGCCCGCGCGCCTGGTCCTCAACGACAACCGCCGAGCCGCAACGGACGAGCAACAATGCGATTGTCCACTTTGACTTGATCGCATTCTTTGGTGCCAGTGCCTGGAGCCGGCCTCTGTGATGTCGTGTACCCATATGCTCATCTACTCCATTCACAATGTCGTTCCCATACTCCCCTTCCACGATGCAAGATCCGCAAATGCTCCGCGGCACACCACCTCCTCCACCTCCGAAACCAATAAGCCATGAAGCCAGCAGAGGAGGCACGCCCTTTTCAGGCCAGCAATTCGCATCGCCAGCACCATCTACACCGCCGAAAGAAGCTCTATATTCTCAAGCAGATGCAGGTGTATCGAACAGTAGCCGGCCATCCCACACTGCTCCTCAATTACCAGGACTAGACGACGGCTGGATCCCCGACATCCTCAAAGACAAATCGTACGTCCTGCCAGACTACCCAAAGAAGGCTCGTATTATGTTAACTCGGCCTCACCACTATCCAGAACTAAAGACCTCCAATCCATCCTCTCCGACCCCGCCCTCCTCCACGCCCTCGCAACCACCGCCCACCCCGCTTATGCCTCCTCCCAAGCACACCTCCTCTCCCTCCTCCACACCAACAAATCCCTCGCCGCTCACACCCTCGATCTCGAATCACACCTCTCCTCTCTTCGTGCATCCACAGAATCCCTCCTCCTCCAACACCAATCCCTCGAACTCTCTTGGCGTAAAAAGCAAACAGAGATGGACGCTGCCCTGGCACCCTGGTCGCCTAAGGCGCTGTATCAACGGCTCGTGGCAGCAATTGCGGAGCAGGAGGCGGTGGTGAGGGCGGTGGAGGAGAGCTTCTTGGAGGGAGACTTGCAGCACGGGGTGGCCGGGGAAAGGGAGGTGGTGGAGTGGGTGAAGAGGTTGAGAAGTGAGGGGGCTAAGTTGGAGTTGAGGAGGGAGGCGAGGGCGAGGTGGGATGAGGGGAGGGTTGGGGGGTGGAGATAGGGGTGTCTGTCTGTCTTTGATCTGATTTTGAAGGGTTTGCGATTCTTTGACGTCCTGGTGATGCAATAGCGCGGCGCAAAAGGAGTAATATTCCGTGAACTATTCTTCTATAGAATCTATACTACCCTGGTCTTGCACGAGTATCTTAAAGTTGAATTATGATTAGGCCTTATAAAATACTAAGAATCCTAAAGGAAACATATCCATATTATTACACGGTTTGTCCATTGAGAATAGGCTCATTCGATCGTCCCTCGGATGGAGAGAGCAGGTCGTGTCCGTTTCTCTCGACAGATGCTGGCGAATGCGGCTGTACAGTCCCCAAGCCCAGCACATCCTTCGTACTCGTAGGAGCATAGCTTGTGCAATCCGCCGTCCCGTAAAAAGCACGATGTTTGTCCCTCGCACCCCATGCCCACCCCTGTCCTGCATCCAATGGGAGATGATACATGCGGAATCCAAGCCAAGCAAATGCTATGCCCATCACAGAACCAAAGATGATATCAAAGCCAAAATGTCGGTTGTCAGCGTAGCGACTGGTTGCGATATAAGTTGCTCCCACGATTGGCGCGAAGAGTAAAGTGAGCAGATACGCTGGTGGTGCGGCACCACGGTTACGGAGCGGGATGGAGGGGTTGGAACCTGGGACTTCGTGCTCGTTCACTGTCCTGGCGGTTCGGCAGGAAGGAAGATATGGAATTGCGATTGCGAACTTGGCGCAGAGCCAGAGTGATAGATAGGTGAGACCCGCAAAGGACACTAGAAGACGTTCATGGTTAGCAAGGGGATACAATGCCCAGCCTGACGGGGTAGGGGAAGGAATCCTTACTAGACGAATGTCCACTGGGAAAGCTAACGAAGCCATCTCTCAGCAGATTCTCCGATTTGTTCTTGCAAATGGTCCATGTAACGAGCAGAGGCGCGCCAGACACCTTCCCACCCAAACCTCCAACAACATGCGCCGCGATATCAGACAAGTCCGGGTCACATCTGTCGAGCATATCAGGTCTAGGCTTGCCAAGCATAATCTTCATAGCTTCCGTCGCCGCGTACGTCCCCGCGAAAGCAACACCTAGCCCCATCCAACCCGCATTCCATTCCCAGAGCTTTCTCCTCCATGCGTTTGCGCCAAAGGCACGTTTCTCTGCTGGTCCAGGGACAATGAGCAAGCTGAAAACAGCGACCGCGACGGCTGGCACAATAAGGCTGGCCACAATGAGTTCGGCCACGGGCACTCGTTCCTTTACGGCAAAGGGGTAGGATATGTTCTGATCGGCAAGGCTGAAGGGTCTCCTGGCGGGCTCAGCCACTTTCATAATGCGGCCTACGCCCACGATTAATCTGAGAATAGAGGATCATTAGGAATTGCCATTCAAGCAAACGGAGAGTTGGGTGGCAGCTACGCACAGTATGAACGCCCAGTCGATGAGATACGATAGTAACAGCCGCTTTGATAGCGGACGACCTCCATCGCCGGGCAGCCGTAACTCGTATCGACTCATTGTAACTCCGTCCTGCACCACGCAACAGGAAAGGAGTTCAGGTCAGAGAATCAAAATATTTAAGAGAAGATGCAAAGAAAACAGCTCTTCAGAGAAGAAAGGCGTAAGGCACCACGCGAGCACGAAAGATGATAGGGTTCAGACGAGATTCACGTCGCGCATTAATCAAGTGCGCAGCTCCATTCCTCTGGATCATCCAGAAATCCGCAGAGGATGGCACATATTATTGTGTCAGAATAGGAGACGGAGAGAACAGGATTTCAGCCTCAGCATCTCACGCGGAATCTTCCCACAAAACGACGTTCCAGAGTCATCGCGGCATCCACAGACGCCAGCTTGATCTTCAGCGAACAGGCCGAAACAGCGAATGATCACCCGAAGCTTCGCTCCAAGACCTTGGCGATATTGGCGGGTTTATTGTCGCGCAATCGCGCTTAACGCGTGGATTTGAAGAAACGAAGCTTTTCTGACCAGAATCTCAATATTAATTGAACGAAAGTGTCGCATACCCAGAGCTACAGTACATACTGTTCACTATCCCCATCACCATGGACAGGAGTTCTCTCATTAAACCCAACAATGATACGCAGACATCCTCCACGATAACAGAACTCAACAGGACAAGCCCATGGACATCACCAACGCTCCTCTTCGTCTACGGCTCCCTCATGGACACCGACATTATCCAGCTTGTCCTCCGCCTCCCACAACCCCCACCAACCCTGCGCACCGCCAAATTAAAAAACTACAGGATGAAAATGTGGATGATTTACCCAACACTGATCCCGCACGCAAGCGGAGAGGTCCAGGGCAGAGTGTATCCGGTGGAGACACTCGAGCACTTTGAGCGGTTAGAAAAGTACGAGACGCGCGCGTACACCTGGACGGATTGTGAGGTGGAGATGGGTGATGGGAGTGTTGTAAGCGGGTGCCGTGTGTTTGTGTGGTCGGGGGATGCGGATAGTGAGAAGCTGCGTGAGGGAACGTTTGACCTGGAGGTGTATCAAAAATATCATAAACCGCAGATGATGGGACGGCCGGGTGAATTTAATTGAATTTTGACCAGGGATAGCTTGAGGTGAGCTTCAAAGAAGGGGCCTTCGCGGCTCGATTCTCAAAAGTATTGTATTTTTAATATCCTCGTCAACAGTCTCTTGAACTCACACATTGAATGTAGTTCAATCTCGCTCGGTTTTAAAGGAATGAAAAGCAGTTGAGTCTTCCAAACATTTTGGGGGGGAAATGCTAGTGACAATGAGGCAGGAGATTGCTTCATACTATTCAACATCTTTTCGTCCGTTATCTTTAAGCAGGCCGCAAGAGCTTAGCGCTGCTTTCCATCCAAGTCCGTGAAGAAATTATACCCGAAATCTTCGCTCGAGTCGTTGAATCGAAGCTTCTTGTCGATTCCTTTGAGGGCCTTCATATCTTCCGGTTCCAGCACAAAATCTGATTCATAGTTTTGTTGGATCCGATGCGGAGTCTTGGACTTGACAAGAACAGAGTGACCCTTGTTAATTCCCCACGCTGCGCCTCGGTTAGCAAACGACGGCATGTACAGTATTACCCCTTGCGGGCAACATCGCAGATTACATACCAAGTGCTACTTGCGCTCCTGTCTTCCCATACTTCTTGCCAATCTCGCCAAGGGTGTGGTCTTCGATGAGTCGACCATACTTCTCACGACCGTGATATATCTCATTTTGGTTCCCGAGTGATGAATACTGTGTGACGTGGATGCCTTTGCTCTTGAGCCAGTCAACGAAATCATTCTGCTGGAGCCAAGGATGCAGCTCTAATTGATGGACTGCTGGGACGATTGAGGTCTTTTCAAGCAGCCGTTCCGTTTCTGCCCGGGAGAAGTTCGAAATCCCGATCGCTTTTGTTTTCCCAGACTTCAACAGCTTCTCCATGGCTTTATACGTCTAAGTGAGGGACATAGCTTAGCAATTGAGCACAGTTATACACAGAAGCTAGAGGGGACAGCGTACGTCAACATAGTCGATGTCCATCGTTTTCACCTTCCCTTGCTCATCTTTGGGAAATAGTTCGTCACCGGGGGCGAAGGCAACGGGCCAGTGCATAAGGTACAGGTCAAGATAGTCAATCTCCAAGTTCTGCAGCGTCTGGTCCATCGCCTTTTCTACATCGTCCGGGTGATGCTTGTTATTCCATAATTTGCTCGTGATGAAGAGCTGATCTCGGGGTAATGCGGCTCGCTTCAACGCTCTCCCAATTGCCTTCTCGGTGCCGTAACTAAGTCAATGACTGTTAGCTTCTTGTTATTAGATCGACAATCATCACGCATAGGCATCCAATGCGATGTAGTTTTCTAATACTCACACCGCGGCCGTGTCGATGTGACGGAATCCAGCACTAATGGCTGTCAGAACGGCATCTTCTTGGGCGTTTTCATCTTGCCAGGTTCCAAATCCCAGGGCAGGGATCTCTGTGCCCGTGTTGAGCTTGAATTTTGTGTGACGGGATGGCATTGTAAAGGATATATCAGATATAAAAACTCGTTTCTATTCACGGTAGAGTGGGCTGATAAAAGTTCTGGTTTGTATAGGGTATGTATGTCCTTCCTGCAAAGGCAACCTGTCCATCTAGTATATATCGTTGTAAGTAAGCCCCAGACGTCGATGGATAACGTCAATGACGGACTAAGTTGGCAAACCTGGAACCTTTGGATGATGGTGCCAATGGACCTTGAATCCAATTGATAAGACATGCATGTAAGGGAATAATATGATTCATTCTTGCCATCCGGACCTTGCTTTGCTAATGCTCAGCCAATGTCATGGGAGAGGAGGCCACATTCAGGGGCCGTGTCCCAACATTAGGAAGCTGAAGACATTACTTTGGTGATTGGTATGATTGACTGATTCTCCTCTTTAGAGAATATGCTGTGTGCAAGACAGGACATGTTAATTGACTTTCGGTTCAGAGAAGCAAGGGCGTGGTTACTTTGAAGCTTGTCAACCGTGAGTGGTGTCGAGGTCGCGATGGTAGAAACAATCGTGCCTAAACCAAGCCCGTTAACCCCGCGACGGCCCCCACTGAAATATCCCGATTGACCTGATATGCCATCAACTTCCAAGTTAGCTCCTAACTACTCGTAGAATTCCTGTCAGTCACATACATACATGCGAAGTATAGGGAGGATCAAAGAGGTCTGGCAAGGGAAGGCATTTCAGCTGGACGGAACGCCTGGAGAATTTTCCCCGACCATCCCCCGCGATGCGGCGGATAAGACCAGCTGGGGTGCCAAAGTAAATGTGTCGAAATGGGCCCCATGTATAATATTTGGGGTTGCTATTTCCACTGATTCGAGTAGATTTATCGCCGAATGTTTCTAATACTGAAAGACAAGCCGTTGTTTCGAGGTAGAAGTCCTGTGTGCTCCTATTAAACCGTCTACCCTTGCGATCATAAAATTAGAGTGAAAGAGTCTCTCTTTCAATGGGGTGACGGGAAATTGTACTGAAGATACTCCATGCTGGACCACATAGTTTCGCATTCCCTAATACTCTGAATCTAGTTGAAACCACGCTGTGGTGCAACTAAGATGGTCAAATTTAGGCAACGACGACGTTACACATATCGCTCGACGAAGTCACGAAGGTCTGTTTTGCGTGTAAAGGAATGCATATCGGTTGTCCTGCACGTATGAAAGAAAACGGCCTGCTGTGTAACCAGCATGTGCTCACTACATAACTAACAGCCCTGCTGTGATGCAATTACCGCAAGCACTGACGAAGCCTATGCCAAACCGCACAACCATCTGCCACCTGGGTGTGTAGGTTTCATATATGTCACAGACCGCTGATAGCCTGATACCGCCCTGGGCATTTTGGATATGGCCAAGGCATTGACAAGGCGATGACGGTATTGAGAGTCGCGATGGAGTTTTAAGTGGCGAGAGAATGTGTGTCAAAGCCTCCAAAGATGACGAACAGCCGGTGTAAATGGACGTCAAGGCTTCTGGGGAAGCATGGTTACAGTACAGTGAATGTCTTGTATAACGCACGAATTAATGGCACTCTTTCCATGTGTTGGAAAGGAGGGCCTCGTGGTCTTTTGTTGACGCGTACAGTACGCATGTATGTACTGCACTCCGTGGGTTTGTGCGTAAAAATGGACGTCTAGACTCTCGTTGAAGGTGCGAGGAATTCGCCGCCCTGGGTGCGTCCTTTTCCTAACAGAGGTGCAGTGCTCGATACATGAATATTTCTGAATTTCCTGCCAACGGATGAGACGGGAATTGGTGCAGCTCTCTTGCTCGAGGGTGTCGCATGACAAACAGAACAAGCGCGGTTCTCATGCGGTTAGTCAACTTGACCGTAGGGGTTGAGATCGATTGAACTCGCTTCGCACCATACTGCCCAAGCGTGGTGCGGAAATAACTGTTTGTTGAAGAGACGAATTCCATCGTGCATCCATATCACCATCATCACCGTTGAAGTTGCAGCGTTGAGGTGGTGGCTGTCCAAATCCCAAGATAGCACTTCATGGATTCAACTTTTTTCCCTGGGCGCCATAGCCTCCTCCACCCGGGGGACCGAACAAAGCGTGGCGCATTGACATCCCAGGACAAAACGTTAGCTTCAAACGTGCTGTCGAACGAGCACTAACTAATCTCCAGATTCGGACAAACTTTCTAGGCATCTCAGCCCAAAAGAAGCACGCCTTTACGCTTGAGGGACCACGTTGGAAGCGAGCAAACGCGCAGAAGATTATTTACAATTCAACAGAGCCGCAAAATGCGCTTATAGTTTCTGAATTCGTGCTGACAGCAGCAATTTGCGATGGCGGAGGTTTGCCTAAACTTGTCGTGCAGGGGTTTTCAGTGGAAGATGCCACTCACAGCTGGAGCTGGTCTGCGAACCGAAATTTAACTTCAGCCAATTTTTGATGGAGGCTCAAGAGGAAGAAAATACGAGAAGACGCGCTCCTTGGGAGTGTTCAAGGGTCTCCACACGCTCATCGTGATTGATTGCAAGCCGGGTTAAGCCACAAATGATGATGGGCGTCGCGTTTTAAGACCACAGTCAACCTTACTTATTAGGCGGCCATTGTCGCCCCTGAGGCGTAGTCGCGGTGATGGATATATATTGTCCGTGAACCCCCAGGACGAGAATCTGTTTCGGATCAAACCTCTTTCATTTAAGATCTCGGAGACACTTTCTTTCACCTTTTGATCGAGATATCTCTCAACCTCCATCAATCGCTTGAGTCCATCTTTTCTTCAAGACAATCGCTACCCATCAATTCCATCATCATGCAGTTCAAATCGCTTGCCTTTTTCCTCCTCACGGCTACGGCCCTTGCTACCCCTGAAGCTCACCAGAAGAGAGATGAGATTGCTGACTTGTATGTCGCGCACTGCCCTCTTCTTTCACCCCACAAGCACACTAACATTGGGGACCAGGACGTCTCTCGTGGGATCCATTCCTAGCGCAGTCCAATCCGACCTCGAAGATCTTGGTGACAAGCTCAAAAGCTTCACCGCATTCCTTCCCCCATCAAGCATCGCCTCCGTTCTCGAGACTGCGATTCCTGCCGACATCCGAAGCAGCATCGCAGCTGACCCCACTGCCGCCCTGGAGTTCAACAGCGCTCTCCACAGCAGTCTCAAGGCCGGCCAGACCCCAGCTTGGTACAACGACCTTCCAAATGACGTGAAGAGCTACCTTAACAAGCTCGGTGGTATCACTGGAACCGGCGGTGCTGGCCCCACTGGAACAGCCGCTGGTAGCGACCCTGCTCAGACCTCAGACAACTACGCTGCACGCGCGACTGGTGCCATTGCCGCCAGTCTTGCCGGTGCTGCTGGCCTCCTTGGTCTCGCTATCGCTCTGTAAATTTAGCCACGCAATTCGGCTCTCTTCTGCTCAGTGCCGTGAGGGGCAAAGCTTAGTCTGCTTCTCCGATAGTTCCTGCTGGACTGCTGGTATTGGGAGACGGAGAACCTTTGAAAATCTTCTATACCCCATGTGTATTGCTTCTATTCATGTATTCAGTTTAATAAGAAGAATCAATCATGCTCAATTTGACATCACTCGTCTGCGGTAAGAAGTCTACGGTGGAATTATCAACGAGAAAAGGAGGCTTGTGCTTAGTCAGTAGCAGAAGTTTGCGCAAGTGGCACATTCCGCACACTGGAACCCGCGCCGCCAAATAAAAATCGTTCCACACAACAAATTTTCTCAACCTCTTTTCCCTTCCCTTCGCAGCTCACTAACAGCTCCAAGGACTCCCTCTTCAGCTCTATGATGGCAATTGGTACACCACTGCTGCTTGCAGCTAACTATCAGCTAGGTATGTTTATTTCTCCTTGAATTAGTATGCACTTGCCATCTGTTGTGATGATCCTTTACCATTGAACAATCCAAATCCTACAAGCCATGAGGAGCGAGATTAATCTCTACAAACACTCTGAACTGAGCTCGACTCCATGGTCTTTCCTTCGTGTTATACAACGGTTCACTAACCACCGCACAGGAATGCAGTTTAGGCAAAATCTTATCATCTGAACGTGACCAAGAGCGAACATATTTTCAAAGGTACGGCTTCTCCTTGGACATCATCAAACGTCCCTCTCTTTTCTTGTGATGACTACAAAGACATGCAAAGGCATTCCTCAAGCTTAATCTTCTATGTGGAATCTGTCATGCTATTAAGTTTCAGCCTTGTCTGATTTTCTCTTTTACTTTTCGAGGTTCTCGTTCATACATGCAATTTATTGCATTGATCATGGGAATAGTGCGCTGACAATTTCGCTGCACAGGTACGGCTCTAGATCTTCCCGCCCTGCCTTCCTCGGCCCCATATTCTCTCATGAGGAATTTTGAACGAACGGGCGGACAGATTGCCCTCGTCTCCCCGTCAGCCATTCAAGCGGAACGTACAACTCTGCGGTTGGCGGGTAGTTGGGAGGCTTGTTGAGAATTCGTCAGCTGATTATTGCACCACACTCACATCAACTTGGAAGCTATTTGTGTATGGAGTCATGTGCTGACATTGCTTCGCTCCTCAGGTATTACATTACTTTCTCTCGGTCTCATCTGCTTGCACTCTACACACATCATCTTCACATGATGAACATTTTTATTCACACTGTTTGATCCCGGCTTTTTTGCTGGGACATGACGTTTAACACTGAAAATTCTGATTTAATGAGGTATGTTGCGAGATTCCGGATTGAGACCATTTCCCGATGCTAACGAAAAGGCTGAAAGCCTGACTTTAGATGATATATTGTGTTTACCTGGCTTGATCTTCGTTATACGTCTTTCGTCTGGTACCATAAGCTGACACGGTTGTCCTGTCAGGTAGGCGCAAAACTAGTCAAAACCGCAGTAGAACCATGGTTTACAAAGTGAGTCAGCTTCCTGTTTCTATTTTCCTTCCTCACCGCCTCATACGCCCTGCCGCCCTACATGATGAATCCATAATTATGCTGTATTCACCGAGTCACACTTTGAAGAAACAAAATTATCACCTTGGAGAACTGAGATCTCTGCCATTTGATTTTGGTCTCCCTTACTTTGCCTTCTTAATGCAGTCGCTGACCGAAACTATTAGCTCACCTTTTCATTATCAAACCTGAGCGACCATAAATTGGCGCTGATTGGACCCATCTATACATGGGAAATTTTATCTTACATAGAAATGACAATGGATTTGCAGTTGAGATCAATGCTTTACAAATTTCTACCTTCGAAGTCCATCGACGAGGAATTCTACTTCAGAAACAACCCTTTCTTCTTGTGCCAGTCCTCCAAACTGTCTCCGTACTGCTTGTAGACCGTCTTTTTTCCTTCAGGCCATCTCACCCACGCCGGCTTGGAATTTTCCATGATGCACACCATTTCATCCGGCACTGGCAAGTCGGTGTCAATTGCGGATGCGAAAGGGTGGATGAGCTCCGGCCATTGCTCATCCCAAAGCCATAACATGGTGCTGCAATTACCACAGAAGACACGGTCACTAGAGCACTGCGCTTCGTTCACAGTGCCGCGGTCTTTAATTGCCTTATACGACCTAAAGCTCCCATCAAGACGACTCCGTCGTCCCGATTGATTAGCCCTGCCATGTCATGCCATATTATGCGGTTCATTACGCAAAAACAAGTTCGCGGGCGGACGGTTCTCTTCCTTGACTTTCAACGCACTTGGTAGATTCTTTCCCCTTGATGATGTTCAGGGACTCAGCAATTCCGCCCAGATTTACGCTTCCGCTGTATCCGCCGACTTTGCGGCAGATGCTGCAGGCACATAGCTGATACGGCACTGGGGTGTGGGATCGGAGGGTGAATTGCACAGTGCCGCATTGGCAGCTTCCGTCGAGTTTCCTGCCATGGGTTTGGGGGTTGATGTTAGCTGTGGTGGTGATGAACTTGTTGCGTGCAGCGGTAGGTCTTGGGAGTAGGCGTCTGGGATAGATGAAAAGGGTGAAAGGTATACGGGGGGAGCTGTGGCTTTTGACTAACATCGGCATGATGGAGAGGGAGATGTCTGCGTCGTGTTATTGTGATTTCGGGTTCTTGTCTGGTGACCTGGCCAAGGAGGCTGGACTCAGGACTATCATACAGTGGTAAGGTTATTCTTCGATGGTGCGCGTGTGGGTGAAATCAGATGTTCAATTGAGTTGATCTGGGCTGGGGAGTTACTCTTTGGATTTGGGATAGTTCAAGCTTTATATGCAATCTTCCTGCATGCCAACTACAAGATCAGGTCTTCGACGTCACCCTGAAGGATTGTGTGTACTGTCGGAGTACTTCGGCCTCTCCTCCGCACTCCTCATCCGAGAGAATCCATACACTGCCTCCGATGAGCAGGCAATCCGTTCACAACCTTACTTTGTTTTGTCCGCCCCATTACTGAAACTACTTCGCGGTTCTTAGATTAACTACCCGTAGAACCCGTGTATCGGGATGATCAAGAATGTACTTGGATAATTCGCAGTTTCAATCAATTGAGTTCCCTCGGCAAGCCGGTCGATCTACCATCTGTGATCTCACATTCTGCCCTTACTCTGGGATGCTTTCATATATGCTAGTCACAATCGATTAAGCACATACGACCATACGAAGTGGAAAATAGGGCTTCCCGTCCGCTCAGCCGTACTCAAGCCACTGTTGAGCGCGGGCAGTTCTGCTGAGAGCCCTCCAACAGTGCCGCTTCAAAGGTGAGCGGGGGTGAGCCTTGGGTGAATGAGGGTGTTTACTGCGTGGGCTGAAAGCGAGCAGCCGATTTAGGGGGTGAGTAGGGTGCTGGAGCAAGGGTCGTGAGACTTCTTATACCGTCACACATCTCTACATTTTTGTACTTGAAATTCCGATTTCTTATCACACTCTTCTGAAATTTTATTCTCTCTTCTTCAAAAACGCACGACACTTTGAAAATCTCCACGAGAAATGCATCGCGGGGTCCAGGTGGTAGGGCTGTTGGTGGCCAAAAATATAATCTTTTCAAGATATTTGAGGATCGTCGGGCAGGCCACTTTATTCCTTGACTAGCTGCGATTTCTTGATAATGTCCTTGATGAAGACCAATTTAGAGGCCAATGTTTAGTCGCTGTTTTCTCCCTCTTGCCCCTCTCCTTCAACTCGCGCTTTCTTGTACTTCCTCCTGCCCCTCTTCTTCATCCTGTTCATCCTGCTCTTCCTGACCTGATCCTCGGCTTTCTCCTCGGAGCACATGTTCAGATATCCCAACCTGTTCTCCTTCTTCGTCCGACTCATCTATCGCATCAATCTCCTTGGCTCCTTCTCGAATTCTATCTTGAGGCAACTGCTGATGATCGGCAAGAGCTATTTTGTGATCGCTGTGATTATTTGTGGACTCGGCTATGTCATCATCTTCTATTTCGGGATCTGAGAAATCGCTGGAGTCCACCCATATCGAGCGACTAATAAAACCAATTGCCCAGGGTCAGCTGCAATGGATAAAGAATATAAAGAGGAAGCTTCGTAAACTGGCTAAGGGTATGAGAAAACACGTATGTACATACCAAGCTGGACAAGTAGTTCCTGAACGTCCGAGGCAAGCCTGTTTCCAGTTATTTATGCAATTTCGATGAAAATTTAAGCCGCATAGAGCCTTACACCATGTTATACAGGAGCGGCTTGAAGGTCCATCGCGACTCGATGCGCCCGAGTGAGCAAGAAGGCGCTCATGGCAGATTGGGCATTCTTGATTAGGAGTTATGCGTTTTCTGGATGCGAGTGTTGCAGAAGGTGAATGGCTGACTTCAACGGCCCGCCGTGGTGGTGCAGTAGAAGCAGCGGAATGAATCTCAGATAAGGGATGCTGTGATCTAGGACTCTGTAAATCAGGGACTGTTTGTGGAACAGGACTCGCGCGGCT